>PVKY010013292.1:0-11097 GCA_004027775.1 Bradypus variegatus | reverse complement strand
CAAGGGATTGCTGGTTTTAAGATACACAATAGAGCACAGGGTGAGGGGGGTGTCTATTTTATATGGATTCCTGTAAACAGGGGAATTCCTAAGGCTGTGAGCAGGCACAAGGCCAGTACAAGATGCAGGCTCAGAAAAGACAGAGGGACCCTGCACTCGCCTTACTCTTGTCTCAGGCTGATCTTGATAGAAAGGCTAAACTCTGAAGGAGAGCACCAGCCAAGGCAGAGCCAATCTGCAAAGACTGTGAAAGGTGCTTTTATAACATTGGTTTGTTTGTTTTTGTTAGCTGCTGGCACTCAAGGAAATCTCTGTCATATCACTAGCTGGACACAAATTTAAGGCATAGACAGCTCGGGGACATAATCTCAGAGTTGACACATTAAAATATTAAATGTACAGTGTGAAACAAAATATTAGAGGACAAAGAGAGAAACAGGAAATGATGGCCCCTCCAAAGGAACAAGATTAAAATTCAGAAACCATCAACAAAAGAGATCAAACTTTAAACATAGTGGGCAAAAGCTTTTTAAAAAAATGATCCTCAGTATGCTTAAGGAGATAAAATGAAACATGGATAAAACACTAAAGGATATAAGGAAAACATTAAATGAACAATATGAGAGTATCAGTAAAGAGAGAAAAAGCTTAAAAAAGAACTGTGCCAGTTTGAATGTATTATGTCCCCCAAAATGTCATTATCTTTGATGTAATCTTGTGTGGGCAGACATATTAGTGTTGATTAGATTGTAATTCTTTGATTGAGTGTTTCCATGGAGATGCGACCCACCCAACTGTGGGTAATAACTCTGATTGGATAATTTCCATGGAGGCATGGCCACGCCCATTCAGCATGGACCTTGATTAGTTCACTGGAGCCCTTTAAAAGCTCATACAGAAGGAACGAGCTTGACACAGCCAAGAGGGACACTCTGAAGAATGCATGGAAGCTGAGAGAGTAGCTGAGATGAGAGATAGTTTGAAGATGGCCATTGAAAGCGGACTCTTGCTCTGGAGAAGCTAAGAGATGACACCCCAAGAGCAACCGAGAGTGACATTTTGAAGAGGAGCTGTGGCTTAGAGAGGAGCATCTTGGGAGAAAGCCATTTTGAAGCTAGAACTTGGAACAGATGCCAGTCATGTGCCTTCCCAGCTAACAGGTTTTCCGGATACCATTGGCCATCCTTCAGTGAAGGTAGCTGATGGTTCATGTGTTAAATGGACAATTTATGGCCTTAAGACTGTAACTGTGTAACCAAATAAACCCCCTTTATAAAAGCCAATCAGTCTCCTGGTGTTTTGCAAAAAGGCAGCATTGGCAAACTGGAACCAAACAGAAATAAATACTGGAGTTGAAGACCACAATAACTGAAACAAAAAATTTCCTAGAGGGTTTTAGTAGCAGATTGGAGCTGGCAGAAGAAAGAATCAGTGAATTCAAAGACAAGAAAATTGAAATTATTCCAACTGAGGAGGAGAAGGAAAAATGAAGTAAGAAAGTGAACAGAGCCTAAAAGACTTGTGGGACCACCAAACGAGCACACAATATACACATTATGGGAGTCCCAGAAGAAAGAAAGAATATTCAAAGAATATTCAAAAGAAATAATGGAATATTCAAAGAAATAACAGCAGAAAACCTCCTAAAGTTAATGGAAGACATGAATATGCACATCCAAGAAGGCCAAGAAACTCCAAGCGATATAAATTTGAAGAGAACCATACCTAGACACATAGTAGTCAAACTGACATTCCAAGGACAAGGAGAGAGTTCTGAAAACTGCAATAGAAGAGCAACATGTTATGTACAAGGGAACCCCCAAAAGATTAAGTGCTGATTTCTATCAGAAACAATGGAGGCAAGAAGGCAGTGGGGTGAATTATCTAAAATGTAGAAAGACAATAATTACCAACCAAGAATTTTATATCCAATGAGACTGTCTTTCAAAAATGACGGAGCGATCAAGACACTCTCAGATAAAGAGAAACTAAGGGAGTTCGTCACAACTAGACCTGGTATGCAAGCAATATGAAAGGGAGTGACAGACTGAAAGGAAAGGACGTCAGACACTGGATCTAAGTGACATAAAGAAATAAAGACCTCCAGTAAAGGTAACCATACTAGTGATTAAAAATGACAGTACTATTGTATTGTATGTTTTGGTATGAAACTCCACTTTTTACTTCTTACATGTTCTCAAATGGAAAGGCATAAAACATAATGTTAAATCTATGGTTTTGGACACATAATGTATAAAGATATAATTTGTAACAAGTACAACAAAAAGCTGGGGAACAGGAGGGAAGGGAACAGTGTTTGTGTATGCTCTTGAAGTTAAGTTGGTATCAAATCAATGGTGATTGTTATAGATTGAGGATGTTAAACTTAAGCCCTATGGAAATCATAAAGAAAATATATGAAAAATATATACAGAAGGAAATAAGAAGGAACTCAAAAGGAGTACCATATTAAAAATTAAATAAATATGTAAATAGGCAGTAACAGAAGAACTGAGGGATGAAAAATGTGTAAGACTTGCAAAACCAAATAGCAAAATGGCAGATGAAAGTCCTGCATTATCAATAGTTTCTTTAAATGTAAATGGATAAAACTATCCAGTCAAAAGTCAGAGATTGGCAAAATGAATAAAAAAGTGTGACCCAACTATATGCTGTTTACAACAGACTCACCTTTAGTTCAAAGAACATGTTAATTGAAAGTGAAAAGATGAAAAGAATATACCATGCAAATAGTAACACAAAGAAAAGTAGCTAAACTAATATCAGAAAAAATAGACTTTAAGTCAAAAACTGTTATGAGGGATAAAGTAGGTCACTATATACTGAAAAGAGGATCAATTCAACAAGAAGACATAACAATTATAAATATATGTGCACCTACTGGGAGATCCCAAAGTTACATGAAGCAAATATTGACAAATTTGCAGGGAGAAATAGATAATTCTATATTAATAGTAGGAAACTTCAATAAAATACTTTCAATAATGGTTAAAATATCTAGACAGAAGATTAATAAGGAAATAGAATGCTAGAATGATACTGCAAACCAACTAGACCTAACAGACATATATAGAACACCTCACCTAATAGCAACAGAATACACAATCTTCTCTAGTGCATATGGGTCATTCTCTCAAGGATAGACCATATGTTAGGTCACAAAACAGGTTTCAATACATTTTTAAATATTGAAATCATACTATGTATCTTCTCCAGCTAAATGGAAAGAAGCTACAAATCAATGACAGAGGGAAAACAGGAAAATTCACAATATCTGCAAACTAAAAACACATTCAAACAATCAATGGATCAAAAAAGAAATCACAAGGGAAATTAGGATACATCTTAAGGCAGATGTATCTAAGAAAACACAAACATACCCAAATTTACAGAATGCAGCAAAGGCAGTGCTGAGAGGGAAATTTATAGCTCTAAATATAACTTCACAACTGGAAGATCCTGAAAAAGAAAAGGAAACTAAACCCAAAGCAAGCAGAAAGAAGGAAATAAAAAGATTAGAGCAAAGATAAATGAAATAGAGAATAAATAATCCATAGAGAGAATTAAAAAAATAAAAAATTGGTCATTTGAAAAGGTCAAGAAAATTGACAAAGCTTTATATAAATTGACAAAGAAAGAAAAAGAGTGAGGATGCACATAACTAAAATCAGAAATGAAAGGGGAACTTTACTACCAACCCAACAGAAATAAAGAACATTATAAGAGGATACTATGAACAACTCTATGCCAACAAATTAGATAACCTAGATGAAATGGATAAATTCCTAGAAACACACAACCTATGTTGACTCAAGAAGAAACATAAGATCTAAAAAAGATCAATAACAAGTAAAGACATTGAATCAGTAATCAAAAACCTCCCAAAAAAGAAAAACCTAGCACCATATGGCTTCACTGGTGAATTTTACCAAACATTCCAAGAAGAATTAACACCAATCCTGCTCAAACTCTTCCAAAAAATCGAAGAGGAGGGAGCACTCTCTAACTCATTCTGTCAGGCCAACATCACTCTTATGTCAAAGCCTGATAAAGATATCACAAGAAAAGAAAAGTACAGACCAATTTTTCCAATGAATATAGATGCAAAAATCCTCAACAAAATACTGACAAATTGAATCCAACTGCACTTTAATAGAATTAGGCACCCTGATCAAGTGGGATTTATCCCAGGTATGCAAGAGTGTTTCAACATAAGAAAATCAATTACTGTAATACCCCACATTGACAGAACGAAGGGGAAAAACTATATGATCATCTCAGCTGTTGCAGAAAAGGCATGTGACAAAATCCAGCTTGATGAAAACACTTAGAAAACTAGGAATAGAGGGAAAGTTCCTTAACATGATAAATGACACACATGAAAAAACTACAGCTATAATCATTTTCAATAGTGAAAGACCAAAAGCTTCCCCTCTAAGGTCAGGAACAAGACAATGATGCCCACTGTCACTACTGTTTCTCAACATTGTACTGGAAGTTCTAGCCAGAGCAATTATATGAGAAAAATAAATAAAAGGCATCCAAATGGGAAAGGAGGAAGTAAAATTTCCCTATGTGCAGATGACAAGATCCTATTTGTAGACATTCCTGAAAAATCCCCAACAAAGCTACTAAAGCTAATAAATTCAGCAAAGTGGCAAAGTGCAAGATCCACACACAGAAATAAGTAGTGTTTCTTATACTAGTAGTAAACCACCTAAAGACAAAGTCAAGGGGAAAAAAACCCATTTACAAGAGCAAATAAAAGAATCAAATGCCTAGGAATAAACTTAACCAAGGATATAAAGGACTTGTACGGAAAACTACAAAACATTGCTAAAAGAAATCAAAGAAGATCTAAATAAATGGAAGGACATTCTGTGTTCATGATTGGAAGATTAAATATTTTTAAGATGTCAGTTTTACCCAAAGTGATTTACAGATTCAATGCAATCTCAGTCAAATTCCCAACAGTCTTTTCTTGAGAAATGAGAAATGAAATCATTAAATTTGTGAGTGGTAAGGGAACCCAAATAACCAAAAACATCTTGAAAAAGAAGAACAAAGTTAGAGGTCTCACACTTTCTAATATTAAAATGTGCTACAAAACTACAGTAATCAAAATAGCATGGTATTTGCTGAAGGACACACATGTAGACCAATGGAATTGCATTGAGAGTTTGGAAATAAACCCTCACATCTGTGTCTAATTGATTTTTTCCATTTTTTATTGAGATATATTCACATACCATATAGTCATCCAAAGTGTACAGTTGTTCACAGTATCATCAAATAGTTGTGCATTCATCACCACAATTTTTGAACATTTTCATTATTCCAAAAAAAGAAGAAAAATAAAAATAAAAGTAAAAAAGAACATCCAAAACATCCCATACCTCCTACCCCACCCCCATTATTCATTCAATTTTTGTGTCATTTTTCTACTCATCTTCCATACACTGGATAAAGGGAATGTGAACCACAGGGTTTTCTCAAACATATGGTTGTACTGTGTAGGCTATGTACATAGTTCTATAATCATCTTCAAGAATAAAGGCTACTGGCTTGCAGTTCAACAGTTTCAGGTATTTCCTTTTAGCTATCCCAATACACTAAAAACTACAAAGGGATATCTATGTAACTCTAAATGATTTTTGACAAGGGGGCAAAGATCACTCAATTGGGAAAGAAAAACCTCTTCAACAAAAGGTGCTGGAAAAACTGGATATCCACATGGAAAACAATGAAAGTGGAATGCTACATCACACCATATATAAAAATTAACTAAAAATGAATGAAAAAAAAATGAATGAAAGACCTAAATATAAGAATCAGGAGTATAAAACACCTAGAAGGAAACATGAAGAAGCATCTTTAGGACCTTGTGTTAGGCAATGGTTTCTTAGACTTTATACAGGAAGAATGAGCAACAAAATTAAAAAATAGATAAATGGGACTTCATCAAAATTATAAAAATTTTTGTGCATCAAAATACTTCATCATGAAGGTAAAAAAGACAACCCACTGAATGGGAGAAAATATTTGGAAAACATATCTGATAAGGGTTTAATTTTCAGAATGTATAAAGAAATCCTACAACTCAACAACAAAAAGACCAACAGCCCAATTTTTAAAATGGGCAAAAGACTTGAATAGACATTTCTCCACAGAAGATATACAAATGGCCATGAAAAGATGTTCAACATCATTAGCCATTAGGGAAATGCAAATCAAAGTCACAATAGTTGCCATTTCACACCCACTAGAATGGCCACTATACAAAAAGTGAAAAATAACAAGTATTGGAGAGGATGTGAAGTAACAGGAACACTTTGTTCATTGAACATGGGAATGTGAAATGGTACAACTGCTGTGGAAAACAGTTTGATAGTTCCTCAGGTACAGAATATGACTCACTGATCCTACTTGCAGGTATATACCCAAAAGTATTGAAAGCAGGGACTCAAACAAATATTTGCACGTTGATGTTCATAGCAGCATTATTCACAATTGCTGAAAGATAGAAGCAACCCAAGTGACTGTCAACAGAAGAATGAATAAACAAAGTGTGGTATAGACATACAATGGAATATCATTCAGTCTTAGAAAGGGATGAAGTTCTGACACGTGACAACATGGATGAGCCTTAAAGACATTGTGTTAAGTGAAATAAGACAGACACAAAGGACAAATATTGTATGATATGAAATGATTAGAATAAGCAAATTCTTAGAGTCAGAAACTAGAATACAGGGTATCAGGGGGAAGTTCATGTTTAACTGGTACAGAGTTTTTGTTTGGGGTGATGGTAAATTTTTGATAATGGATGGTGGTGATGGTAGCACAACATTTGAATGCAATTAGCACCACTAAATTTTATATTTGAATGTGTTTGAAAGGGGAAACTTTAGGTTGTATACACGTTACTAGAAAAAATATATATAAAAAAAAAACAAAGCATAGGACTGTACAACAGAAACTGTGAACCCTAATGTAAACTATGGACTATAGTTAATAGTGCAATTATAATATTGTTCTTTTTGATAAATATACATACTAATACAAATTGTTAATAATAAGGAAAACTGCTTATGTGAGGGGTGTATTTAGGAACTTTGTATTTTCTGCATTTTTCTGTAAACTTGCAACTTCCCTAATAAAAATAAATAAAAATTAAATTACAAAAAAATGTGATCTGCTTTTTGTTGTTGTTTACTTTTTATTCTGAAACAATTATAGATTCATAGGATGTTGCAAACATAGTACAGAGAGGTCCCATGACCTTTCAGCCAATTTCCCCTAATGGTTCCATATCAAAACCAGGAAACTGACGTGGTTACCATGTGTGTATATAGTTATGTCATTTTATCACATGTGTAGATTCATGTAACCACTGCTGCAGTCAAGATTCAGCATTATTCTGTCACCACAAAGATCTCCCTGGGCCCACCCCTCTATAGTCACACCCATCCCCTTCCCTCCCACGTTCCTAACCCCTGGCAACCGATAAGCTGTTCATCTCTTCAATTTTGTCATTTTGTGACTGTTATGTAAATGGACTTGTATAGTATGTGACCTCTTGAGATTGGCTTTTTTTCCTTCAGCATGAAGCCCTTGAGATCCAAGTTCCCACATATTAAAAATTAGTTCCTTTTTATTGTTAAGTAGCATTCCATGGATGATCGGTTTCTTAAAAACTTGCAAATACAGAAAATAAACAGAAAAATAAAGAAAAAAGAAATCCCAAGTCCCCAGATTGGAGGGAAGGGGGGGCTCCTGGTTTTCTTCCTGCCCAGACGAGGACTGGCTTAGGCCCTGGTTCTCGCTGGGGCTGACCCTCTGCAGACCCCATAGCAAACACAGGGAGAAGACCAGGCCCTTCGCCCCAGGCCCCACTGCTCCCTCTGTGCTCCCTCTCGGAGGGCTCCCTCTGGCTGCTGCTGACTCTCTCTTTGCATCTCTGCCTCTTTTTTCTTTCCCCACTCTTTCTCCTAGCCCCGCGTGTCTCCATCTGTCTGTCTGAGACAGGCTCTCTCTTTTTCTCAAACCACAAAATATGGCTAAATGCAATTTCCATTGAGTGCAAAATCTTGTGTCTGTGTTTCATTATTCTGTCTGGATTTGTACGTGTTTTCAATTGCATAACGCCCCTCCTTCCTCATTCTCTTCCCAAGACTTTCTCCCACATAATATGAGCATTTAGGGGCCAGCTTTTGACAGTTCTGCCTTTGAATGCTGTGAAAAGTAGAGCGAGAGCCTCTTTCAGTCCTGCACCACCAGGGAAGCTTGGTTAGCAAGTTCCTTGGGGCTCCTGCAGAGCTTGGTCCCTTACACCAGTCCTGGGGGAGGGAGTGGCCTTTTACCAGCTCCCAAGAAAGCCAGAGCTTCGCAGGCAGCACTTACCTTGAAAGAGTTCAAAGTCCATTCCGGTGGCTGCCTCAAGACCCTCATCCCCACTGATGCCACAGCATCTGGTCCAAACCCTTCTGTCTGTTTTTTCCAAGCCCTTGAACCTCGAAACCAACCCTATTCATTCATTTACTCTTTCTTTCATATATACCTGAGCAATATGGATTATTGCTCCCACAGTCAGTACAGTTTTGAAACAGGCTGGATAGAAAATAACCTAAATATCCAACATATATTTAAATAGTAAAATATTTTGTGAGATGCCCTTTAGGATCAAATATTACAAACTCATTAAAATCATGATTTGGAGGTTTCAGAATGGAAAATACTCTTGATCTACTGTTAGGATCCTAATTACATAAAAATACATAGGCAGGGAGAAATGGCTTAAAGACTCTAAGATGTTAGTTCTTTTTTCTGGATTGTGAGATTATAGATGACTTTACATTTTTTTTCTTAATGTTCACAATAAGCATGTTTTATCTTTATAATCAGAAACAAATGTGCATTATTAAAACCCAATGAACTCCGCTGAATAAAAAGTCATTTCTACAGCTCTTCACCCAAGTAGTGTTCTGGGGACGCAGCACCTCCCCTACCCCCAAAACTCCATAGGGAGGGCAGACCACTATCCAGGCACCTCTCGTTGAGCTCCGGCTCCTGCTAATGTGCCGGCTGGATGGGAAGCCATGCTCTGAATTGCAGCTGTGTGGCCGCCCTGTTCCTACTCCTTGGATGTTTTCAGATGGAGTTTGCAGAGTAGGCAGGTCTCTGCATCAGTGCACTGCGCTTCTGAAGGCAGGTCCTGCCCTGCTCTCCTGATGCAGTATCCTCGGCCCTCCAAGGCTACTGCATCAGCATAGATTAGATGATCCCACACCCCTGCCCCTGGCCCTGCACACCCAGCACACACCCTTCACACGAGAGCATTTTGAACCCTGCTGGGAACTAGAGGGGGCAACGCCTTCCAAATGATATGCATAGGCATAGGACCCAGAGCTCCTCGGTTCCGACCCAGTTGCTGGAAGGAGCACAGGGTTCTGGAAGCCTCGACTCTGCCATTAGCTCCTGCCTGAGAGAAGGGAACCAACCACCCCATTTGCTGTATGGAAAGTCACACACTGAGTCTGGGGCAAATTTTTTTGACAGAGGGATTTTTGAGCTAGATCTGAGTGCCAGCGGCGGTCTGTGGCTGCCTCAGTAATGACTGAGTGCTGGGATCTGAAGCTCATCTACCTTGGTTTGAATCCCAGCTCTGCCACCTCAGGCAAGTTTCTTTCCCTCTCTGTGCCTCAATTTTCCTCATCTGAAAAGTGGGGGTAACAACAGCATCTACTTCATAGGATCCCTGTGAGGATTAAACGAGCTGCTGTATGTAAAGTCCTGAGAACAGTGCCGGTTCCAAAGTAGCCCACAGTGAGTGTTAGCTATTAGTCTCATTATTCTGCAATGTGTTCATGGGAAAAGGAAGGCAGGATATTCAACACTGGGGCTCTCCCAGCAAAGCCCAGATGTAAGTCTGTGTGATGAATGCCAAATGAGGATTACCAATAAAAAGCCCTGCCTCGAATCCATTCCTGAGCAAGGCGGAGTGTGAGGAATTACAGGCCCCCACCGTGAGCAGAAAAAGTGGGGGAGGGCCACACAGAAGGGCACTGCCTGCACTTGGCCCTGAAGGGGCCTAGGCCAGGGAGGACAAGGGCAGTGGAGCACAGTGGAGGCCCGTTGTACAGGGGTCCAGAGGATCTTTTGAGTCCATTCCTGGGGTGCCGGCCCTTTTACGGGTGGTCTCTCCTCACCACCACCCTGAAGGTTGTGGAAACAAAGGCTGGGGTTGGGGAGGAGCTCAGGACCACGGCCCGGCCTGGGAGGGCTGGAGCCCAGATGGGAATCCCAGGCTGTGCAGTCCACAGGACATCTCTGCTCCCAGAGCCATGGCTGCGTGGGGAGCCCCGAGGCCTCAGAGGGGACCCCAGGCTTCAGGGAAGAGGGAGAGGCTGAGGGAACCCCAGCGCCAGGTGTGCGACAGATCCAGTGGGCCCCGGGGCGGTCACGTGGGAAAGAGCAGAAAGTAGGTCACTCCTGCAGGAGACAGAGCAGGAAATTAATGAGTGCGAGGCCGGAGCTGGAGTAGTCACCCTTCTGGAGGGCCTGGAAGGGAGTGATGCCGTCTCCTGGGGAGAGGTTGGGGGGCCAGAAGAGGGGCCCCGAGCAGGGTGGGGGAGGGGAGGGCTGCACTAACTGCCCTCTCTCCTCATCCTGAGCCTTGCAGGAGCATGGGTGGGGCAGGGTGGGGAAAGGGGAGAGTACAAGGGCTCGGGCCCTGCAGACCTCAGCCCTATGAGGGCAGGGACCATTTGTTTTCTTTACCACTGGCTAATACTTGGACCTTTGGGCAGTGCTCCCAGCGGGCTTTTCTGAATGCCTTTTATGGGCCCCTTCCTACATGCACATAAACATTAGAGTCTATTTTTTTTTCTATTAGTTACAGTCTCTAGTTTATGTTGATTGCATCCCTCCCCCAATGCCTCCCCACCTCTAACACCCTACAAGGTTGACATTTGCCTGTTCTCCCTCGTAAAAGAACGTATTTGTACATCTTATCACAACTGTTGAACACTCTAGATTTCACCAAGTTGCACAGTCCCAGTCTTTATCTTTCCTCCT
>PVKY010013291.1:0-11115 GCA_004027775.1 Bradypus variegatus | reverse complement strand
AACAAGGAAATCATTGCTTTACAGGGTGGTCACTTGTTGTGCTTACTATACTGTGCATCCCCAGAAGCTCTTTGTGACAGGGTTTTGCTTTCCTGTAGGAGCACTATTTTAATTTCACATGTGGGGGATTGAGTTCATCATCAAAGGATCAGCACCAAATAGATATTGGATATGCTCAACAAAGATATCTGGAAAGCATAGCTGTTCTCTGGGTTATCTAGCAATACTTAAATAAGTGCTTAGTGTTGTGAGGGCAGCAGCGTCATAAACACACCATCTTTGCTCTCACAGGTGCCTGTTTTGATGCCTTGGAGCTAAGGCAGGGTACAGAGGAGTCTCCCGTGGGGCAGAATGAAGCCAGTGCCATCAAAGAGGTGGGAGGAGAGGGGCAGTCACAGCTCAAAGGATACAGAGAAAGAATTGTTAGAAATACAAGCAGAAGTTGGCCAGCTCATAATCATTATTAACAGATCTCTTTAAGAAATCAAGAGATCAGGTAAACAAAAAGTAGAGACACACAGATTCTGAATAACAGTTAGCAAGCTTGATAAATACATGTCTAAGATTTATCTTCTATGTCTCTCTCTATCATCATCTGTTTATCTGTCGCTACTCCCTGAAGAGAAATATTCATTCTTTTTTGAATACCAATGGCAAATTAACAAAAATTTAAATGATACATACCACTTCCTTGGACTAAAAAGCAAGATAAAATATTTTTACTTGGAAATTAGGAAAAAAATATAATTTTGGATTAAAGAGAAAATAACAATAGAAATATCAAAACTATTTTGAAACTAATGGCAACAAGACTGTCAGTGTACATGAAAATACACAAGACATGTTTATCCACACACACAGGGGCAGGTATATGAACTACCTTACAACCTGAACAAGGGCACAGATGAATGGGAATGGAGAATTAGACTTGAAACTCTCCACTCTTACCCCTCTGCCAACTGACCATACATCTAACTGCCAACACAATGTGTTAAGAAAGGAAAACTCTGGGGAATGCTGAGTGTGTGTGTGTGTGTGTGGGGCTTCGATAAACACCGTGTATAAGCATATAACCTTAGGTACATTTTTCAGAATGTGGGAATGATTGATATAAAATTAACCAAGCATTCAACTCAATACACTAGTAAGATGCAGCAAATAAAACCCAAAAAGAACAGAAGGGAGAAATAATGATGAAAGTGGAAATATTAAAATAGAAAAGAAAGAGAAGACGTGATTAATAAAATAAGTTTATTTTTTTAATTAAAAGTTTTTTTTTGCTTTTTTGTTTTTAAATTCATTTTTATTGTTATATTCACATGCCATACAATCATCTGAAGTGTACAATCAACTGTTCACAGTACCATCATATAATTGTGCATTCATCACCCAATCTATTTTTTGAACACTTTCCTTGCACCAGAAAAAGTGAAAAAAGAGAATAAAAAATAAAAGTAAAAATGAACACCCAAATTATCCCCCCTCCCACTTATTTTTCATTTCGTTTTTGTCCACGTTTCTACTCTCCCATCCATACACTGGATAAAGGGAGTGCCATCCACAAGGCTTTCACAATCACACTGTCTCCCTTTTAAGCTACATTGTTATACAATCATCTTCACAAGTCAAGGCTACTGGGTTGTAGTTTGATAGTTTCAGGTATTTATTTCTAGCTATATCACTTCACTAAAACCTAAAAAGGGTTATCTATATAGTGCATAGGAATGTCCACTCAAGTGACCTCTGAACTCCATTTGGAATCTCTCAGCCACTGAAACTTTGTTTTGTTTCATTTCGCAAAAATGAGTTTATTTTGAAAGACTCAAGATGAGATGGAAAACTCAAACAGTATAATAACCCCAGAAGAAACTGGGAAGTTAACCAAATATTTACTTCTAAAATATGACAACAGATCTTGTTCTGCTCTTATCTATAAACTGCTCGAAATCTAGGTGAAGATGGAAAGCTCCCTAAATCATCCCACAAGGCTGGCATCACTTTGACCTAACCTTCAAGCCCTGAGAATGATTGATAAGAAGTGGCCCTGAACATGTTGGCCCTCTGCCATCCTCAGTGTGTGGTTCTCAGGCTTGTATAGGCTGCTATAGCTGTAAGAATATTATAGGCATTGAGGCATGAAAAAGGGGCAGGGTGAAGGGAAAAAGCATTTTTCTTGGCATCCTAGTTTGCTGATGCTGCTGGAATACAAAACAGCAGAAATGGACTGGCTTTTATAAAAGGGGGTTTATTTGGTTACACAGTTACAGTCTCAAGGCCATAAAGTGTCCAACAATTGGGTACCTTCACTGGAGGGTGGCCAGTGGTGTCCAGAAAACCTGTTAGCTGGGAAGGCACATGGCTGGCATCTGCTCTGGAGTTCTGGTTTCAAAATGGCTTTCTCCCAGGACGTTCCTCTCTAGGCTTCAGCTTCTCAAAAATATCACTCTTAGTTGCTCTTGGGGCATTCATTCTCTCTTAGCTACTATGGAGCAAAGGTCTGCTTTCAACTGCCATCTTCAAACTGCCTCTCATCTGCAGCTCCTCTCTCAGCTCCTGTGCGTTCTTCAGAGCACCCCTCTTGGTTGTAGCAAGCTTGTTCCTTCTGTCTGAGCTTATATATTGCTCTAGTAAACTAATCAAGGCCCATGCTGAATGGGCAGGGCCACTCCTCCATGGAAATTATCCAGTGAAAGATCTAGCCCACAGTTGAGTGATCACATCTCCATGGAAGTATCCAATCAAAAGTCTCCAACCCAATCAACACCAATACGTTTCCTGCCCACACAAGACTGCATCAAAGGTAGTGGCATTTTGGGGGACAGAATACATCCAAACGAGCACACTTGGATTTCACCTTTTTATTCAGGAAGGCAAGCTTTTCCTGGAGCCTTCTATATATATTTCTTGACCAGAGTGCTTCTAGCTGCAAGAGAGACTGGGAATAAAGTATTTCACTTCTGGGTTCTAAAGCAGAAGCTGTGAGATAAGGGAGCAGGCATAGGTCCTCAGTGAATCAGTCTGAAATGTTTGCTGTGCCACCCAGAACAAGCCCAGCATACAGGACAGGCATAGACAGATACTTCCTCACCTAGATCAAGGGCAGCCTCCAGAAGTCTGCAGCATGTGTATTTCTTAATGGCGGAACATTAGTCATCCACATTACAGTCGTCAATAAAGCAAAGATGCTCAGTCTCACTGCTGACAGACACTCCGTGTTATGGTGGAGAGCCTATTCAGTGTGACAAGACTCTAGAGATAAACAGCGCATACTGAAATGGAAAAGTCAAAACTGTCATTATTTGCAGACATGTTGGTCTACCTAGAAAATCCAGCAGAATTGATAAAACTAATTAGAACCAATAAGATTTCAGTGGTGATTAGAAACAAAATCTATATACAAAATCAATAACCTACTTATATATCAGCAATGATTAATTAGAAATTACTGTGAGAAATATACTATTCACAAAAGCCACAAAACCATAAAATATGTAGGAATAAACCAAATAAAACATTTATTAAGATCCAACATATATAAAGAGCTTCTGTACACCAAGAGTTCACACCCACAGGAATTAAGTTTAAGAACGTGCTTTTCTGGGCTACATAGCTCGAAATCACCACATATACCATGGAATACTCTGCAAAATTTTCAATAGATAAGTTAGAAGATGAGACAGACTGATACAGCAGATCTCTCCCACTGATTACAACAATGCCTCAGGGCAGTTAAAGTTACTACCTGAGGACTCAAGAGCAGGCAGAAGGGAACTGAAGTCAAAACCTGAAACCCAGGGCTGGGGTAAGTTCATGGTTTCTGTTTTCATCCTTTGTCTCCTGGTTTTGACCAGAGATCAGACTGAAGCCTGGAACTGTGAAACCCCAACTGCAAAGACTCTAGGAGAAAATCTCTATTTCTAGGCAAAAAACAGGGAAAAGAACTCCTGCATGTCAGAGAGTGTGTATGTGGGTCCCCTTTCTTTATCACCCCCTCCTTTATTTCCAGCTCTGCTCTGAGAGGCAAACCCTAGTTGGGGAGATATGCAACCATCAAACACCTAAAACTCCCAAAGACGACAAATCTGTATTAGTCACCTATTGCTGTGTAACAAAACCTAGACATGTAAAACAACAAACATATACTATCTCATCCAGTTTCTGAGGGCCAGGAATCTGGAGGTAGCTGAACTGGTCCTCTTCTCCAGTTCTTTCCTCTTAGGGACTTTCCCACATTTTTTCAGCTCCTAGGGTCCCTTTCCCTGACTCCTTTAGCCATAAAAATGGGTCTGTCAGAGTGTTCTCCTCCCATGACATTCTGCAGTTCCACATGACTGAACCACCTCAAGGGCAGAGGAGCAAGAGCAAATAAAGGAAAAATAACAGGGATTCCTCATACTTTGGGGACATGAAAGACCCCATTTACCGGCTCCTCTGGTCAAAGAGGTGGTGTGTGCCTTGTGTGGTCTCCTCTCACAGTGGGCAGGGTTGGTCTGGCTAAACAATAGACTATGGCAGAATTCTCTTCTGTCACTTTTGAGATTAGGTTATATGATACTTCATCTTCCATCTTGGGTGTGCTCTGAACCTCCCTTTCTCTCAGGTCATTAGCTCTGGAGGAAGTCAGCTGCCATGGAGATGCCCTAGTGGTGAGAAGCCAAAGCCTCCTGGTGAGAGCTACGTGCATGAACTTGGAAGCAGTTCTCCAGCCCCTGCCAAACCTTCAGATGAGACAGCAGCCCCAGCCAGCAGCTTGGTGGCCACCTCAGGAGGGACCTCAAGTTGGAGAACCACCCAGTACAGCTACCCCTGGAGTCATTAATAAGTGGAATGAAATTCAGACAGAGAGCAAGCCACAGGAAGTGACAAGCTGAGATGGAACCCAGAAGACAAGGAAGGAATCAGGAGATGCTGTCATGTGCTTTTCCATGTGACAGAGGAGCCAAGGATCGCTGACAGCCAGCCGCAGAAGGCCCACCTACAGGGGGAAAGCATCGCCTTGATGATGCCTTGATTTGGACTTTCTTTTAGCCTCAAGCTAATAAATTCCCATTGTTCAAGTCAAGCCATTTCATGGTATTTGCTTGGGCAGCCTAGGAAGCTAAAGCATGTATCTATCAATCATATCTATCTTTCTATCTCTTTTTCTATTTGTCTGTCTATCTATCTATCTATCTATCTATCTATCTATCTATCATCTATCCATCTATCTATCTATCATCTATCGTCATCTAGCTATTAAATGGCAATAGGGTAATAGTTACCCTTCGTGTGGCCATTATGAGCTCATGACAGAGGTGTATAGAAATCCATATTGCACAGGCATTTTCATCTTGTTTTAGTATCTGTGTCTGGGACACAGAATTTGGTCTTCCCTAAACAAACTGACAGTGGCATCTGAGTACATGTAGCCAATGCTGATTCAGTGTCTATTGTGGGCTGGGCCCTGGTGGACCAACGATGGGACCGAGCTTGGTTCTGGCCCTCAGTGCTGGTGACTGACCCTGGAGCAGGGCAGGCTGGGAGAGGCAGGGACATGCCCTGGTTACCACTCATGCTTTCTTCATGATTTATTTATTTATTCATTCACCCTTCTATCTTCTCATTTAAATTATTGAATTCCCACTTCACATCAGGCCCTGGGAGTTGGAGTGGGTGGGGCCTGTGCTGTGCCTGGGGAGTCTCACAGTTCAGTGGCAGAGACAAACCTGCAGAAAGGCAACTGTGACCTCCTGTAGCACATGTGTCGTGGTCATGCAAGGAGCACACTCCAGGCAGAGCCCAGCGTGGGGAGGGGGATAATGGCTTCTGGGAAGAGGCCCCAGAGGAGGCCTAAACATAAATGGGTGAGAGCTAGGCAAGGTGGTGGTGAAGTATTTTATGAGGCTGATTCTGACAAGGGTGTGCATGGTGGGTGCTGGGGTTGGTTCTCTGGCGAAAGGAATTCTTCTGGAGAGCTTCCAAAAGCAGATGCTTGTATGGTTCTTGACTCTTGGTTAGGAGCTCTCTGGGTATGGTTGGAGGAACAGTTGTTAGAGGAAGAGAAAAGCATTGCAAACCATCCACATGCTCTCCGCAGAGCTGTATCCCAGCCAATGATGGGTCACACACAAGTACAGACGACAAAGTGTCAGACTTCACCCAAGGTGCCCTTGCTTGGCAAGGCTAGCTGCCAGCCCTAAATAAGGAAGCAAGAAAGAGGGACCCACAGGCCCTGGCCATGGAGGGCACCGAGGGTGATGGCTGAGGAGAGTCCCAGCTGACAGCCCTGCCTCCCACAATCAGGAGGCTGAGAAACTCCATGAAGGTGAAAATGCCAAAACTCCTGGTACACTGGCCACCCTGAGAGAGGTTGAGACCACTGGGGACCAGTTTTCATTGAAATGTGATAGACACAGAGGGAAATAAACCAATGAGAAACAGGACAACAGGAGAGAAAGAGTGCTTCCGGTTTGCCACTCAGCTCAGGTCTGACGAGCACGTACACAGTTCTAGTCACATAAATCCTGAACTCTGAACTAACACAAAGTATGACAAAACCCAATTGGAGGATGAGAACTGGCAAGGGAACATACATAATAGGAATAGGGTCGGTGAAGAGAGAGTCAAGTCCTCCACTCTTGTAGTGGGAAGTCAATTGATACTGAAAAAAATAGCACAATTAAACATGCTATTTAGCAATAAGGAGGTAAATACTGAAATAACTGGCTATAAGAGATCAAAGTAGTTACTGCCAAGGGGGAAGAAGTAGTGGGAAGTGGGGGAGGGGACTGTTGTTTTTATGAATAAATGTTATTTTACACTTTAGGGCATGTATAACTGATAAAAGTATGACTGGAAAAAGAAAAAGGCAGTGTGTGCCTGCTAGGATGGACTGACAGAAGGGTCAGTGTTGTCTGACCACTTGGCAGGTTGTCTGGGCAAAGGGTGTCGAGCTAAGCTCCAGCCCACACCTGGCCCAGCCCTGGCTGGGAGGAGGGGGTCACTGTGGTTATTACTTAGCCCAGTGGGCAGTGGCCCAGGGTGCGTCTTTGGGGGAAGCTCTGAGGATGTGTGCGGCAGGCCTGGGCAGGGATGGCCCCATGAAGAGCGAGCTGCTTGCCCTCTCTGGCCAGAACCCTCCACCCACAGTGTCCCCAGAGTGTTTGGTCTCACCTCACCTACCTGCTTCCAAGGTGGAACCTTGTTTTAGAGTCAAATCTATTAAAAAAAAAAAGATTTCCAGGAAAACCCAGAACATTTGTTGACAAGTTCATGTCACTCAGGAAAAGCTGTTTGCAAGGGCAAGCAAAGGACAGGATTTTAAAGGTACACATTTGGGAAATCTCCACTATTTCCCAAATAGTACTATTTGGACTACTGTCCAGCAAAGTAAACCTTTCTGGAAACATCCGCAGCCAATGGCAGGGGAAGGGCCCACTTCACCTGTTCCCACCTGCAGTGTACTCGCCCTGTGACCTTGGGCACATGCCTTCCCCAAGTGGAGGGGTTGGGCTGTGTGGTCTCAAAGCTGCTAAGGTTCTGCATCCCTTGAATCATTTTGATTGCACCAGGTAATCCTCGCTTGAGCCATTGCCGTCCTGTCCACCTGGCTGGAGCAGGTGCCCAGCCTGAGAGCTTCAGGGGAGAGGCCTGAGAGCCCGCGTGGGATCTTTGCCTCAAGGCTTTGGGCTCCTCTGTATTTCCTGGGGTGACTTCTCAGAGCAACAACGGATCAGGATGGGAGAGATGAAGTCTGCAGGATGGGACAGGCTCCCTCAGGACCTGGCTGAAGCTGGGGGAGCGCTGGGTCCCGCAGTCAGGTCACTGAGCTGGGACCCTGGGTGAGCCAAGCCATTGGATTTCAGCTCTGCCATGAGCTTCTGGAGGGGAGGCAGTGGGGAACCAGGGGTGGTATTCAGAAAGGGCATCCTGTCCCAGGCTTTCCTCTGTGCTCAGGGCTCGTGCTGGGCTGCAGGTGGAGAGCGAACCTGTGCTGCTCTTCGCTCAGGGCACTGAGTGGGCAAAAACCCACCCAGGTCTCCTCCACAGTAGGATGTGTGCAGTGGAAACACAGCGGGGGGCAGAGCCATGGCCTGGGGCTGGGCTGGAGGGCTGATGGGCGGGTGTGGTTTAGCAGGTGGATGCGGTGGGCAGGGCAGAAGAGCATGTGCAGGGACTCGAAGACATGGCAGGGCCAGTGTGAGCACTTGGGGGTTGGGGCTGGTATTGTGCATGGCTGAGACTGGAGAGTGAAGAGGCTGGGAGCCTGGCCGGCTGGGCAGGGTCATGGGGGAGACCCTCCCAGGTGTGAGTGGTGCTCAGCAGGCACCTCCAAAGAGGATGACTCAGATGCCTTCAGGATTGTTGTTCATGGGAAGCAGGACCGCGGCCGCCAAGGGAGGACCCTGTGGCCCTCCCTGGATGCCCACTGGGAGGGGCCTCACAGATCAGCCCTGATGGACAGTGGCCTGTCAGCGCTGCATGTCACTACGCTGAGCACCAGAATCCAGTGCTGATCCTTTACCTGCAAGGCCATGCCCACGGGTGTCTTTACAAAGGGGAGCAGAGAGAGGGAGGGGACACCCTACCAGGGCACCATGCCCAGTCCAGGTGGGACCTCCAGGGGATGCTGAGAAGTGTAGGACTGCACACCTGCTCTTGCTCCAGGCCCTTGGTGAGTGTGTATGCAAAAGGGTTGTTAACAATTTTATTATTAAATTTGCCATTCAGACCTTTCTTAAAGTGTACAACTCAGTGGCATTAATTACATTCACAATGTTGTGCTACCATCAGCATTATCTAGTTCCAAAACTTTTCCATCACCCCCAAATAGAAACTCTATATGCATTATACAGTAACTTCCCCTTTTCCCCTACCTCCACCCCTGGTAGCCTCTACTTCACTTTCTGTTTATGAATTAGCTTATTTTGGATATCTCAAATATGTGGAATTATACAAGATTTTTCCTTTTGTGTGTGGCTTATTTCACTGAGCATAATGTTTTCAATGTTTATCTGAGTAGTAGCATGTTTTGGGACTTTGTTCATTTTTATGGCTCAATAATATTCCTTTGTGTCGATATTCCACACTTTCTTTATCCATTCAGCTGTTGATGGACACCTGGGTTTTTTCCACCTTTTGGCTATTGTGAATAATGCTGCTATGAACATTGGTGTACAAGTATCTTGAGTCCCTGCTTTCAATTCATTTGGGTTTATGCCTAGGAGTTTGACTGTTGGGTCACATGGTAATTCTATGTTCAACTTTCTGAGGAGTAACTGAACTACATTTTTACCATGGCTGCACCATTTTACATTCCCATCAGCAGTGCACGAGGGGTTCCTGTTTCTTTACATCCTAACCAACACTTGGTATTTTCTTTTTTTTTTTTTTGATGGTAGCCATCCTTGTGATTGTGGCACCTTATTATAGTTTTGATTTGCATTTCCCTAATGACTAATGATGTTGAGCATCCTTCCATGTGTTTATCGACCATTTGTGTATTTTCTTTGGACTAATGTCTGGTCAAGTCCTTTGCCCATTTTAAAATTGGGTTTTTATCTTTTTGTTGTTGTGTTGTATGAGTTTTTAATATTTTCTGTATATTAAACCCTTATCAGATATATGGATTGAAACTATTTTCTCCCATTCTGTAGGTTGTTTCTTTATTCTCTTATAATATCCTTCAACACACAAAATTTTTAAATTTTGATGAAGTTCAGTTTATCTATTTTTTCTTTTGTTGCTTGTGCTTTTGGTGCAAACATTAAGAACCCATTGCCTAATACAAGGTCATGAAGATGTTGCCCTATGCTTTCTTCTAGGAGTTTTATAGTTTTTGTTCTTATATTTAGGTCTTTGATGCATTTCAGTTAATTTTTGTACATGGCATGAGGCATGGTTCCATTTTTATTATTTTTGCATCTGGAGATCCAGTTTTCTTAGCACCAATTGTCAAGGAGATTATTATTCCCCACAGAGTGGATTTGGCAGCATTGGCAAAAATCAATTAGCCATAGATGTGAGGATTTATTTCTGATTTCCCAGTTCAGTTCCACTGGTCTATATGTCTATCCTTGGGCCAGTACCACACTGTTTTAAAATCTGGAAATGTGAGACCTCCAACTTTATTCTTCTTTATCAAGATGTTTTTGGCTATTCAGAACCCCTTACTTTTCATATAAATTTGATGATTGGCTTTTCCATTTCTATAAAGAAGACTATTGGAATTTTTGATTGGAATTTTGTGAATGTGTATACTGCTTTGGGTAGAACTGATATCTTAACAATGCTTAGTCTTCCAACCCACAAACATGGAATGGTCTTCCATTTATTTAAATCATCTATTTCTTCCAGCAATGTTTTTAGTTTTCTGTTTATAAGTCCTCTACATCACCAGTTAAATTTATTCCTAGTTATTTTGATTCTTTTAGTTGCTATTTTAAATTGAATGTTTTTCTTGATTTCTTCTCCAGAGCACTGTTCATTCCTAGTGTATAGAAATGCTAATTATTTTTGGATGTTGATCTTGTACCCATCTGTGGTGGATTGAATTGTATACCCAAATTTAGACATGTTCTTGCACTTCATCTGCATTCCTGTGAATGTGAATCCAATGCAATTAGGATCTCTTGAAGATGTTATTTTGGTTAAGGTGTGGCCCAGCTGGCTGAGATTGCACTTTAGTCTGAATTACTGGAGTTCTTTATAAGGAGAAGTAATTCAGATTGAGGGAGAAAGTCACAAGGAGGAGACAGAAGCCAGATGTCAACAGAACCTAGGAGAGATAGAGAACATCACTATGTGATGAGAAATCCAAGGAACCCAAGGAATGTTGGCCAACCAGAGTGCTACCATTCCAGGAGTGAGCAAGCTTTCTAACCAGTGCCTAAATTTGGACTTCTAGTCTCTGACACCATAAGCCAATAAATTCTGTTGTTTAAGTCAACCCTTTGTGTGGTATGCATCATATCAGCCTGGGAAGCTAAGGCATCTCCACTTTGCTGAATTCATTTATTAGCTCTTGTATCTTTATTATAGACTCTTTTGGGATTTTCTATGTATAGAATCATTATCATCTGCAAACAGGAAAAGTTTTACTTCTTCCTTTTCAATTGTATGTCTTTTATTCCTTTT
>PVKY010013290.1:0-11094 GCA_004027775.1 Bradypus variegatus | reverse complement strand
GCTAAGTTATAACTCCAGAGGGGAAGGTTTCAACAGCACTGATTGTATTTGCTGAAATAAAGTTTAGCAGATGGGCCACGTGGGGCTGAGGAGGCCAAGGGAGCCCCATCTGACCTGCTGCCCCCCGAACTCCAGCACCGTGGGGGAACCCCAGCCCCACAGATGGCCCTGACGGGTTTCAGCCACAGGAGGCTTCCCCCGCAGGATGGTAAACCAGCCCCTACAGCCACTCTAACAATCCCCACGAATGCCCTGGCTTAAAACAGGCCAAGTTTGTTCTCTTACAGTTCTGGAGGTCTGAAGACTAAAATCGGGGTGTCAGCGGGCTACCTTCTCTGGTTGAATCCAGCCCCCAGACTCTTCCCTTTTCCAGAGGCCGCCCATGGCCCATGGCTCCTTCCTCCTTCTCCAGAGCCAGAAGCGCAGCCCCTGCTCTCCTCTCCATCCTCCCGCCTCCCTCTGCGAGCACCTTTGCATTGACATTAGCCAATCTCCCTGTGCTGGTTTGAATGTATTATGCTCCCCAGAAAAAGCCATATTCTTTGATGGAATCTTGTGAGGGCAGACGTATTAGTGTTGATTAGACTGTAATTCTTTGAGTGTTTCCATGGAGATGCAGCCCGCCCAACTGTGAGTGATGACTCTGATTGGATAGTTTCCATGGAGGTGTGGCCCTGCCCATTCAGCATGGGCCTTGATTAGATCACTGGGGCACTATATAAGCTCAGACAGAAGGAGCCAGCTTGCTACAGCTAAGAGGGACACTGGGAAGAACGCACAGGGGCTGAGAGAAGAGCTGCAGATGAGAGACAGTTTGAAGATGCCTGTGGAAAGCACTCTTGCTCTGGAGAAGTTAAAAGAGGACAAATGCCCCAACAGCAACTGAGAGTGACATTTTGGAGAGGAGCTGTGACCTAGAGAAGAATGACCTGGGAGAAAGCCATTTTGAAACCAGACCTTGGTGCCTTTCCAGCTTACAGAAGTTTTCCGGACACCACTGGCAATCCATCCTTGAAGCGACCCAATTGTTGATGCCTTACCTTGGACACTTTATGGCCTTAAGACTGTAACTGTGTAACCAGATAAACCCCCTTCTATAAAAGCTGATCCATTTCTGGTGTTTTGCAAAAAGGCAGCACTAGCAAACTGAACACTCCCCATCTCGAGGTCCTCGACTTAACCACATCTGCAAAGCACCTTTCCCCGTGGAAGGTGACGTATTCACGGGCTCCAGGGATTCTGGTGGGGACACTTGGGGGGCTGCTGTTCAGCAGAACACAGGTGCTGTCTGAGGAGTCTGTGGGTCTTTTGGTGACTGTGGTGATCGTCAGTGGAGGGCTGCTCCCATTCACCATGGCCGGGGGCCTCTCTGGGAAATGTCCCACAGTCCCCGAGACAGTCCCACAGAACAAAGAACTGCCCCCATCCTGCATGACTTTTGACTGCCCCTCTCAACGGAGAGAGACCTTTTTATAATTATCCAAGCCTAGATCCTAACTCAGACCAAAAAAAAAAGAAAAGAAAAGAAAAAGAAAATGGATGAGGGGCAATGTTTGACTATATCCTGCATTTTCCACATTGCAACTGCTGGGAGGAATGTGCATTTGGGACTGATACATTCACAGAACTCTAAATAAAAGAGCACATGTCTGTGTCAGGGTCTCTCAGATACCCACATCAAAATTTTTATTTTACGATCAATTACTTTGGTCTTATTTTCCCTCTATAGGGCAATTAGGGCATTACACTGATTTTTTCTTTAATTATGTTTATAGGTAGGTTATATAATTACCAACTTCAATTCCTGGTATATAAAGTCGAGGGTTTGGAATCATTCTTCTCTCCCAGGGGTTGGCAAACTTTTTCTCCAAGTGACAGATGGCAAATATCTTCAGGTTTGCAGGGTAGGAGGCAACGCTGACATTCCAGGGATGCTGACATAACCATTTAAAGGGAAACCACTAACAAACGTAAAAACCATCCTCAGCAGGGGACAGTAGGGAAACAGGTGGAGGGCAGGACTGGGCCCAGAGGCTGGAGTTCGCCACCCCGGTATAAACCAAACGCGGTGATTCCAAACCCGTGTCTGCTAACTGGATGGTTACCGACAGGCCTAAATCCGTGGGTCTCAACTGGGGACGATTTTGACCCTCCCAGGGGACATCTGGCGGCGTCTAAAGGGGTGCTCGGTTGCTGTGACTGGGGAGAGGGCAGGGCGACGGTGTCCAGTGAAAATCTGCCAGGGAAGCCGCTGGACTTTCTGCAAGGCACAGGCCGGTCACCAAACAGAGACTTACTCAGCCCACGTGCCCACTGTGCTGAGGCAGAGAGCCCGGCTGAGGCCAGCGAGGTCTGTGAGCTCTGCAGAGGGGTCTGCTGGGACTTCTGGGAAAGAGGGGCCCTCAGTCCTTAGAGAAGAGCAGAGGCAAACCTCTTTCTCCCCAGAGCCAAATGGGACCACGGTCACCCGGAGGGAAGGAATAGAGGACACACCCCAAACCTGCCTTCTGCCGCCTTCCCGTCAGCTCAACCAGTGACCTCCTGTCGTGCCTAAGGGTTTTCTCCCACTTTCAGCCAAAGGCTTTTCAAACTTCTTGGCTGGGTCCAAACTGGGGTTATTCAGCTTCACAAATCCTATGGAGCAGGGGAGCACACATTTCTGTAAAGGACCACACGGTAACTATTTTAGGCTACACGGGGCAAATAGGCTCTGCTGCCATTACTCAACTCACGAAAGGGACAACAGAAGGCAACCGAACACGCGTGCCTGCGTTCCGATCAAACCGTGTCGAATGACACTGGAATCTGAATTTCTTATAGTTTTCACGACAAAATATTCTTCTTTTGATTTTTTCCCCAAATATTTAAAATCGCAGAAACATTCCCAGCTCAAGGGCCACCCCAAAACAGGGAGTGGGCTGAGCTTGGTCCACAGGCCTTCCTTTGCCGAGCACTGATGTGGAAGCAGCCCTTCCGTGGAAGGGAGTTTGTGCACCGTGCAGAATTAGCACGTTCCTGGAGGTGGCTTCAGTGCGCGTTACCATCTGAATTACATGCCACATTTGCCTCAGATCCGAAAAGTCTACATGGCATTGACTATGTCTCTGGAACAGTTTATAAATGGAAGCAAAAAAAGAAACAAAAAAACAAAAAAAAAAACCATTTTCTTAAAATGATCAGATTCAAAGATCAGCAGGGATTTAGAGTTGCATAACATAAGTGTTTACAGCAGAATTTAAATAACTGCATTGCTGCTCATATAGCATATGGTTGGAGAATGTTTAGCCATGCTATTCAGAGAGGAAGGCAATCCATTTATCACAGATGGTGGCACTATTTACGACGGAAACTTACATTAATCCTGAGGGCCCCAATTATCTCAATTCATGGAAATAAAAAGGAACAGCATTCCTGTTCTTTATGATGGTCTTTTTGCTCAATAATAAACAGCTTATTTTTAATATAGTTCTACATATTTTCTTTCCCACTAATTACAGATAATTTAAAGAAAATAAAAAACTTCTCTATCCATTTGAGTCATCCACATTTTTCCCCACACATGAGTCTCATTTGGCTTGCTACCTAGCATCTGTAGTTTTGTTTGGTTACACCAGTATTTAGGATGATTATATTATCAAGAAGTCTTAGGGCATAAAGTAGAAAATGCTTTCCTGATGGTTGAGTACACAAAAAAAGACATGAATGCATTGAAAGATGAAAGTGATTTTCTCTTTCATTATATAGTCTTTAACTTTTCCTATTGTGAAAGAGAATATTTAAACTAAGCCTCTGAATGGAATGGAAAATTATAGGAGAAAATTCTGAAAAGTCAAGGGGAAAAAAATCCCTCAAATTGAAGGTGATATCTTAGCCTTATGAAACTGGCATTATCAAGACAGGCAGATGAGAGTAATAAAACCAGCCATCAACAACCTCTAAGTCCAGGCTTGCATCTCATACATCAACTCATTTAAACCTACAACAATCCTATGCACGCTTACTCTTATTATCCCCACTTTGCAGGTAAGGAAACTGATGCCCAGAGAAGTCCAGCAACTTGCCCAAGGTCACCCAGCTAAGAACACTGGAAACAGGACTCGCACTGAGGAGCCACGTGCTCGCCTCTGTGCTAAACTGCCTGGAGACGTTTGCTTTACTCTAAATTCACAGTTCACTTCCAGCTGTGTTTTTCCTACGGAGATATTGTTTCAACGCCCAGTAAAAACACCAGCGAGAATAAGTCTGCCATGTAACAGTTGCATAAGTCTAGAGTTACTGAACCCAGCTTGAAAGTGAAGTCAGCAACATGGAGGGTGAGGCAATTGAGCCCCTAAATCCAGCAGTACCTGAAGCCAGACGGTCCCGAGACTTTTTCTTTTTCAGCTTAGTGAGTGTGAGCTGGGCTCCTGTCACACTGAACCCAACACCCTGCTTCTGATGGGTGGGCTTGCCGAGCGCACAGCTGCTCATATTTAGCACTGCAGGAGCAGGACAACATCTTAGTCTTAATATCTGCCTCACTCCAGCTGCAGATCCTGTCAGGAGTGGTCCTCACCCAATAAGCATCAATAAAGAGGCGTCTCTGTGCCCCGAGCTGCCTGGCCTTGCCGGGAGCACACAGATGGACAAATCAGGCTGCTCGGGCTTGCCCAACTCCAGCCAAGACGACCAGCCACGAGGGGCAAGAATTAACACGGGAAGAAACGTGTGTCTAAATACAATACAGCAGGAGATCAGATATGCACCCAAGCAACACTGCTCCAGGTAGAGGGGTCACGTGATACGCGCAGCGAGGGTGCCACAGGATTGAGGTGGGGAGCGAGGGAGGCGGGTGGGACGGCAGCTCGGGGAGGCACCAGGGAGGCGGTGAGAGTGAGGGGCGCGGGAGGGGCTTGCTCAGCCCCTGTAGCGAGCTGCATCTTACCACCCACGTGGCTCTGCGTTGCCGGCCCATCGCAGTGAGGAAACGCAGACCAACCTCCGTCCTGGTTTACTGCTGTTTTGAATCTCTTACTGTCTTCCACTGCCCCTCCCAGAGCTGAGCACTGAAAGTCATTTCAATTTGGAATTGTCCCAGAAACAGTCCCTTCCTTTGGAAACTTGCCAACCAAAAAAGGCACGTACATACAAGGGAATATTATTCAGCCATAGAAAGGAATGAAGTCCTGACACACGCTACAGCGTGGCTGAACTCTGAAGACATCGTGTCGAGTGAAAGAAGCCAGACACCAAAGGACTGATATTGTATGATTCCACCTATATGAAAAATCTACAATAAGCAAATTCATAGAGACCACAAGTATATTACAGATTTCCGGGGGTGGGGGATTGGGGGAAGAATGGGGAATTGTTGCTCAATGGAGAATTATTGCTCAATCATTAGTTTTGGAGTGATGAAAAAGTTTTGATAATGGATGGTGTTGACAGAAGCATAGCACTATGAACGTAACTTATATCACCGAATTGTATACAATAATTTCTTAAAAGCGGGTACGAGGGAGAGGGGAGCATATTAGAAAGCACAAGCTGAGACCCCCACCCTGACCCGTCTCCCCCTGTGGGAACAAAGCCTTGAGCTGAAGGGAGAAGGGGCAGAGCTGTTGGTCCAGAGCACAGTGAAAAGCAGGTGTGGATGGCGGGGGGGTTGGGGTGAGCTGCCTTCACCCTTGAGGGGGTACAGAGAACCTCTGGAGCCCAGACTGCTAGAAGTTTCCTTCCCCGTGGGCAGCTTGTTAGTATGACTTGGTGTCACCACACTAGGGGGCCTTTTGTCGGGACCCACGGATTCATGCTTCCGAGGTGCTGCCCACGGCCCCAAGCACGGCAAGTGGCACCACCGAGTGTGTCTGCCCCAAACTGGAAATCAGAGGTGCCGGAGAGCCACGTAACAGAACACCCTAAAATCAGCAGGGGTGGCGGCCAAGGCCAGGGCCTCCGTTAAGGGCCCAGCTTCTGGGCCTGGTCACTGGCTTTCCTGGCCACCCCCTAGCTGTGCTGCAGTGAGTTACCTTGCCTCCCTGAGCCTCAGTTTCCCATCTGAATATAGAAGACACCCACAGAACCCCCTCAATGGACTCTTTGAAGAGTAAACATGTTACTGACGCTCAGCATGGTGGCAGATACACTCAAAACTAGTATCTACCAATTTTTTACTCTTCCTAGGCGGCAGCTGCAAAGGGAGATGGTACACACCAGCGTAGAAAGGTCTCCAAATTAAGTTGCAGAACACTGTCCTTTCTGTAAACAACCAGAAATATCGGTTATGATTTTTACTTTTCTTGGAGCCTTGCTCAGCGGGCCCTGCCTTGGCGGCACAGCCACTGGGTCCCCAGGCAAGGACAGCCTCCAGCCAGCGTGCTGGGTGGGACCGCGGTGTGCCTGGGACCCATGTAGCAGTGTGTCAGGGTCTCCACTATGACCCAGCACCTGGGGACTGGCCACCACTGGCCGCATTGGGAGAACATGAGAACAAGGTCCCTACGGCCAGAGGGGTCCCTGGTCAGCTCACCATTAACTCGCCTCCAGTGAGTTCCGTCACACCCAGCATGGGCATGGACGGCCACCCCAGGGCACCGTGAGGGCTTTCTTTTTCTGGCATTCATGGTAGAAAGCTCCACGGCCAGGGTGGCCATTGAGCATAAGTAGACAGGTTACAGAGCATTCACCCTTTCTCTCCTGCCTAGCAGGACCCCACTGATGAGAACAAATGGCATTCCCAATAAAAAAAGAAACCAAACCTCTCAAACCCTCCTTTGTGGATGAAGCTCAGGCCCTTGCCCCAGTTTTGCCATCAGCTGATGACCATGGGCAAGTCCCTTATCCTTCCTGAGCCTCAGTAAAATGGGGACAATGACGTCACCTACCTCAGTGGGTTGCTGTGCACCCAGCAGAGGCTGCTAGTGTCCCCAGTATCAATCCTCTCCTTATGAACAGAATCTCTATTTTATTTGGAGGAACAATATGGCCAGGTTAAAACAAAATCTCTGCTTCTCAGCCTTCCTTGCAGTTAGAGACAGCTGTGTGTCAACATCTGGACTTGAGCTATAGGAAGAAGTTGTTGGAAGCAACTTTGGAAAAGCCCCTTCAAGGGAGGGCAGGTAAGCTGTCATGGACCTTTGCCATCTGCACTTTCCCTCCTGCCTGGTTACGGTGCCGGCCTGATGATGGAGGTCGAGCAGCCATCTTGTGACCATGAGGCAATGAGCTCATACCAAGGAATGCTGAGCAGAAAGGCAGAAGGAGCTGGGTCCTCTTGAAGCACCATCTCCACCTGGATGGCCAACCCTCAACTGTCAAAGACAAAACTAATTCCAAGATAAACCTAACAAAGGCTGTTGATGTATATACTTGCAGCCAGGGAACCCATCTGCCATCACTGTTGTCTCAGCAAGGGTTCAAGGGTTTTAGGAGAATACAATTAACAGAATAAAAAGAAGAAATACTGAGAAACTAAGATGGCGGCTAGGAGAGACAGGGTAAAAAAACACCTCCATGAAAAATACTAGATAAAAGCCAGAAACTGACCAAGACACCAGTTCCAGCGATGCACCAGCTGGATGAGGTCTGCTAAATCCACAGGGACCATCCACTTGGTGAAACTGGGAGTCTGTGTTCTGAAACGAGTGAGTGACCTGCTGAATCTCCAGCAGCCACACTGCAGTGTGGGGAAACTGAGGGTTGGTGTTTGGAGACAGACTAGTTCTTTTTTTAAAAAAAAACCCAAAAGCGGCTGCAGATATGGCAGCAAGAACCACACAGTGAAGTGCAGCAGGAATGGGCTGTACAAACACCTCAATATCTGGCATGGAAGACAGCCTTTCACACACCCGCTGCTAATTGTCTCAGAGCGAGGAAGGCAGAGGTTAGCCAAAAGGGGGAAAAAACCTCGCCCCTTGCAGCCATCTTCAAGGTGGGCTAGGAATGCACCTGCCCAGCGCCAGAGCCACAGCCCAGAGCCGTGCCAAAAAACCCAGTGTGACAGAAGTGTTTCCAGCAACACATATACACGCCACAATATCAGGCGTGGACAATAGCCTCTCACACACCCACAGCTAATTATACCAGAGCTGGGAAGGCAGAGCTGTGTGAAAAGGGGGAAATTAACAGGTCCCATTCAGCCACCCTTTCAGCAGGCTGGGAATACCCCTACACAGCCTGGTGGCCCAGAACTTACCTTGAGAGATGGCACACACTTGTGACATAGCGCAACCTTCCCTCAACAGAGGCCCTAGAAGGCCAGGGCTTGGAAGAGAGACCCACTCTGAAATCCCAGGGACCATACGCCAATACCAAAGACTTGTGGGTCAGTGGCAGAGACAATCTGTGGAGAGACTGAAATGAAGGTTTAGACTCCTGTAACAGCCTTAAAACTCCAGGAACACCTCGGAGGTTTCATTGTTAAAGCTGCCCTGCCTCCCTAACCACTCAGACACACACCCCACATTCAGGGCAGACAGCATCAACACACCCAAACTTTGTGCACCAACTGGACCCCACAAGAATCAGACCCCCACATACCACAAAGACAAAGTTGGGGAGAACTGAGTTGAGGGGAATAGGTGACTCACAGACACCATCTGCTGGTTAGTTAGAGAAAGTGTATGCCACCAAGCTGTAGAGCACACAATCAGAAATTAGTCTTTTAATAATCCAAGAGACCCTAAAAGAACCCAGTCAAGTAAAACTAATGTCAAGAGGCCAAAAACAACAGAAAAATTTAAAGCATATAATAAAACTAGATGATATGGGTAAACCAAACCCAAAAACCCAAATCAAAAGATCAGAGGAGACACAGTACTTGGAGCAATTAATCAAAGAACGAAAGACAAACAATGAAAGCATGGCACAGGATATAAAGGACATGAAGAAGACCCTAAAAGAGCATAAAGAAGAAACTGCAAGAGTAAATAAAAAAATAGATGATCTTAGGGAAATAAAAGAAACTGTTGACCAAATTAAAAAGATTCTGGATACTCATAGTACAAGACTAGTGGAAGCTGAACAATGAATCAGCAACCTTGAGGACCACAGAATGGAAAATGAAAGAACAAAAGAAAGAATGGGGGAAAAGTTGAAAAAAAATTGAAATGGACCTCAGGGATATGATAGATAAAATAAAACATCCAAATATAAGATTGGTGTCCCAGAAGGCGAAGAGAAGGGTAAAGGTCTGGAACGTGTATTAAAAGAAGTTGTTGGGTAAAACTTCCCAAACCTTCTACACAATATAAAAACACAAAGCATAAATGCCCAGCAAACTCCAAAGAATAAATCCAAATAAACCCACTCCAAGACATAGTCTGATCAGACTGTCAAATACTGAAGAAAAGGAGAAAGTTCTGAAAGCAGCAAGACTAAAGCAATTCATCACACACAAAGGAAACAACGTAAGACTAAGTAGTGACTACTCAGCAGCCACCATGGAGGTGAGAAGCCAGTGGCATGACATATTTAAAATTCTGAGAGAGAAAAATTTCCAACCAAGAATACTTTATCCAGCAAAGCTCTCTTTCAAATTTGAGGAAGAGCTTAAATTTTTCACAGACAAACAAATGCTGAGAGATTTTGCTAATAAAAGTCCTGCCCTACTTCAGATACTAAAGGGAGCCCTACAGACAGAGAAACAAAGAAAGAAGAGAGAGACATGGAGAAAGGTTAAGTACTAATGAGATTCAGTATGGGTATGTTAAAGGACATTAATAGAGAGAGGGAAAAATTATATCTGACAAACATAAACCAAAGGATAGGATGGCTGATTCAAGAAATGCCTTCACAGTAATAATGTTGAATATAAATTGATTAAACTCCCCAGTTAAAAGATACAGATTGGCAGAATGGATAAAAAAATATGATCCATCAATATGTTGCATGCAAGAGACTCATCTTAGACACAGGGACACAAAGAAATGGAAAGTGAAAGGATGGAAAAAATATTTCATGCAAACTATAGCCAAAAGAAAGCAGTAGTAGCAATATTAATCTCAGATAAAATAGACTTTAAATGCAAGGATGTTATGAGAGACAAAGAAGGCCACTACATACTAATAAAAGGGGCAATTCAACAAGAAGAAATAACAATCATAAATGTTTATGCACCCAATCATGGTGCCACAAAATACATGACACAAACACTGGCAAAACTAAAGGAAGCAATTGATGTCTCAACAATAATTGTGAGAGACTTCAACACATCACTCTCTCCTATAGATAGACCAACCAGACAGAAGACCAATAAAGAAACTGAAAACCTAAACAATTTGATAAATGATTTTGATTTAACAGACATATATGGAACATCACATCCCAAATCATCAGAATACCCATTCTTCTCTAGTGATCATGGAACTTTCTCCAGAATAGACCATATGCTGGGATATAAAACAAGCCTCAACAAATTAAAACAAAATTGAAATTATTCAAAGCACATTCTCTGACCACAGTGGAATACAATTAGAAGTCAATAACCATCAGAGACTTAGAAAATTTACAAACACCTGGAGGTTAAACAATATACTCCTAAAATAAATGGTTTATAATGTAGAATGCGGGGGAACTAGCAATAGATAGCAATTAATGAAGGGAGAACGATAACCCAATAAGAACAGATAAGCTATTGTGGGTAAATTTAACATTCTGGGAATGCCCAGGAATGACTATGGTTTGTTAATTTCTAGTGGGTATGGTAGGAACAAGTTCATAGAAATGTTGCTATATTAGGTTATTTTCTTGGGGTAGAGTAGGAACATGTTGCAAGTAAAGTAGGTATTTTAGGTTAGTTGTCTTTTTCTTACTCCCTTGTTACGGTTTGTTTGAAATTTTTTTTTATTGTGTATCTTTTTTTAATTTTTTTATATAGTTAACTAAAAAAAAGAGTTACTTAAGAGTTAGTGACAATCAATGCAATATATGATACTGGAATGGATCTAAGAATGGAGGAGAAAAGCAAAAAGGGGGCATAAGGAAAAATGGGAATATAGAATTTAAGCTTTATATCCATATTATATTTCTTGAATTAACTGCAGTTAAGTTAATGACATAAATGAATATCCTTGTTCGTAGGAAATGTACATGGAAGTGTTATGAGTTCAAGGAGTA
>PVKY010013289.1:0-11098 GCA_004027775.1 Bradypus variegatus | reverse complement strand
GCCCAGGCCTGGGGGCTTTGGCCTCGGTCCCTGCAGGGAAAGGAGACCCCACCCTCTCCTCGACAAGTCACCCCACATCCCGTCTCTTTCCCGCTTGGGGCCCCGGCGTCGGTCCCAGCAGAGAGCAACTATTTTTCTTGGCCCAAAGCTTGACAGGGTCCTGACCCCACAGAGTCCTGGCCACTTTCTGCCTCCTCCTTGGGAACAGGCTGGGTTTCTGCTGCTCTTCTCACCGAGCTCTGCCTTTTTACTGGTTTTACGGAAGATTTCATGCAAGGAAAGAAGCTTATATGCGGCCGAGAAGCCCAGGCCATCTGGCCAGCCCGTCACTGGCCTTTCTTGTTCTCCTCTTCGTTTATTTCATGATATTCCAGGCCTGGGGTTGGGTCCTTGGGTCTAAACAGCCGCCTGTCAGGGAAGCCGAGCCTGCTGGATGTTGTTAGGGCCCGAGCGGGGCGGCAGTCAGAGGCCTGGCCCCACGGCCCAGCACTCAGCCCAGCGCTGCCATCTGCTCGCTTCCACCCGAATGACTCTCATTTGACAAGTGTCAGATGCACAATGGGGACCATAAAAGTCCTTTCCTGATAGGGTTGTGTGGAAGATTCCATGAGATGATGCATGATAAATGGTTTTAAAATGTTATATTGTCCTTATTATTCGTTTGGTAACCTGGGGTGGGACTGGCCCTCGGTGACACCATGCAGGGCAGGAGGGGCCGCTTGGAAGCCAACGAGGCTTGTTAAAGCCCCAACTCTGTCACCTCCCGGCTGTGTGGCCTCAGTTAGTTGCCCTCTCTAAACCTCAAATTTTGTTTTGCTTTGCTTTTTTATCTGCAACACTGGAAAAATAAAATATACCTCATGGGCTTGTTGTAGGAATTAAATGAAAACATGGCACTAACTTTTCTCAGTGTCTTTCAAGTGCCAGGTGTTCAAATAATGGTGGTTCCAGTGGTAAAGGGGCCAGCACTGCCCTTTATGTGCAGGGCATGATGCAGATGTTGGTGCGACAAGCAAAAGGGGTTTGGGGGGCTCACAGTAGGTGCTCATTTAACCGCCTTAATATCAGGGTTCTATTTTCTGGGACCTGCTTTGTGCCTTAGCCAGGGGCTTGGAGCCTGTCGTTGTTTATCCTTCCTTCACATCCTATTTAGAGATGAGGAAACAGAGACACAGAGAAGCAAAGCCTCTTGCCCCAAGTCACACAGCCAGCAAGGGACAGAACCTGAAATCAAACCCACGTTCACCCAGTGCAAATGTGGTCACCATTGTTCCTCGCTGACCTGTTTTCTCCCATCTCCTTTCTGGACTCGTGCCTTTCAAGGGCCATGAAGAAAGTCCACCGGTGCCTTCCCTGCTGCTGGGCATGGGCTGTTTGGGTGGGCAAGTCTCCCTCTGGGACATCTCAGGACTAGGGGATAGACAGGGGCTGGGGGAGGCCAGTGAGGGCTGGGGGGAGCCGGAGGAGCAGGGCCCCTTATGCAGGCAGGCCTGCATTGTGCTGGGACAGTCAAAATACCTGCCACCGCTTGGCAAGGGCTCCGCTCAACGATGTGTGGGCCGGTTAGAAACAGTGCGGCTATAAGCCCCACATCCATTGGCTTAGGAAACATGTTTTTGAGGCTCTACTATATGCAGGGCATGAAGCAGATGTTGGTGTGATGAGCAAAAGGAGCTGTCCCCGGCCTTGGGCACCTGGCTCTTGGGGGCTCCCAGGGTGAATCAGTCTGGCTGAGGCTGGAGAGAGGTTTGGGGCCAGGAAGGTGAAGCCTCAGCCTAGCCCTGCTGTCCCCCACTAATGGAGAGAGGGAGAGAATGAGTGAACTTTGGGATTCTTGTTGGACAGTATTTGGTGCCCACCAGTGGTCAAGTCTGTCCCTCTGTCTCAAGAAGCACTTCAAAAGCCTCCATCCCCCCAAAATCCTGCCACACATTTCTTTCTTGCTCAGAACTTGGCCTTTGCCCTGATCCCCAGCGCACTGTGAAGTAGGAAATGTTGTGGACCGGGGCCAACGCTAAGCCAGGCTCACATTTAGTCGTGAACCGTGGCACAAAATAAATAGGGCCCTCCCGAGAAGCCAGAGGCCCTCCGGGGAGGCTTGGCACCTGCAGGGACCCTGCCTTGCCTCTCTAATGCTGGCCATGACCTTAGCACGTCATGTCGCAGGGGACCTTGGTGTCTGTGCCAGCCGACCCCAGCCCTGCTGCCTACCTCTCCAGGCAGATGGGGTCTGTCCTTCTGTGGGAGCCTCAAGCCTGATGGGGAACCCCCTGCTTGAAGACAGACTCACAGCTCACTCCCCAGAGCCGGCATCTCCTGGGGTGAGGGGTGCCTTGTGTAGGCTTTGGAGATAAGGTAGAGCTGAGTTTGACCCAGCTTAGTGCCCTGTCACCTTGGGGAGGCCCCAGAGCCTCCCTGACCCTCAGTCTCTTCTTTTGTAAGATGGGGAGGGTGACATCTTTTTCTCAGGGCTTCTGGAAGAACTGGTAACATAGGTCAGAAGCTGGGCACTGAGTTGGTGCCCCCTCAGCCCCTTCCAGCCCCCACTCTGGTCTCTCCCCGTCCTCAGGTGACCTCTCACACAGACCAGGTGAGGCGGGAGGCGAAGCTCTGTGGGGACGGCCGTTGTGGGAAGAGGCAGGGGTCTAAAGGGAGAGGTCCTGTTCAGAGCAGGGACGTGGATGCCGTCCCACCTCCAATTCTACAGCGAGGAAGCTGGGGCTCCGCACGGGCAGGGGCGGCTGGACGTCAGCCGAGTGAACTCAGCCCGCTCCCGTCTGTGGTCCGAGGGGGAATGGCTCCGTGTGGGCTCCCCCCAGAGCAGAGCCTGAGATAAGATTTGGGTGCAGGCAGTTTTCGGGGAGTGACCCAGGAGTCCAGGGGTGAGGCAGCAGGAAGGGAAGACAAGGAAGGAGGAAAATCCAATTTGGGCTGCACACTGGAAGTCACTTGGTGGAGAGGGAGGCTCAGCTCTGCTGAGAACAGGGTGCAGAAGGAGGTGGGGAGTAGGTGCATTTGCGTACAGGCCTGCCCCCCTTGGCTGAGGGTCACCCCCATTTCCAAGGGAGTCCCCACAGCCCTGGAGAAGGATCTGAGGTGAAAGTGGCCCGGTGCTTGGTGGGGACGGAAAGTGGGATGCTGTCACGAGAGATGAGTCCACCGTGGCAGGAATGGAGGGGGGTGGGGGGTCCTGGGGGTGACCTGGGCCAGACAGGCCTTTGCCCCAAGGCAGGGCTCAGCCCTGGATGTTGAGTGGTCATCTTGGCAGGAGGCTGGAGTGGGAGGGAGGTGGTCTGCTGGCCATTTGGGCAACTTCATGAGATTACCTACTGGGGGGTCCCGTGGTTGACAGGCCCCCTACCTGTGCACAGGTCCCAGGGCTCTGCCAGGGCAATCTTTTGGGGCCAATGCCGGGGGTACCAGGGGCGAGCAGACGGCTCTGCCTTCCCACCGTCGGGCCCGGGAGGAGAAGCAGCAGCTGTGGCCGGGATAGCTGCTTGGCTTCTGTTCCTCCGCGGAACTTGCTTTGTTCGCCGTGTCCTTTCCCGATGAGTTATGTGTGTTCCCCGGGCCTGCAGATTCTTTGGCCCGTACCCCTGCCTGAGCTCCCCCAGGAGAGGACGGGCCGGGGATGGGGGGGAGGCAAGCAGGGCTGGGCGGGGGCGGGCATTTCTTGGTACCGTCCTCGTGGTCCTCCCCGTGGAAGGTCGGGAAGGTCTAAAGTTTCTTCTAGGGGCCCTGAGGGCCCTGTTGCTCTCCCTTGCATCTCCGAGTGGCTCCCGGGGATGAGGCACTCGCCCCATCCAGGCCCTGGGCTGGGCACCTTGCAGGCCTCCTCTTACAGTGAGGGGTGGGGAAACTGAGGCTCAGAGGGGGTGAATCCTGCTGAGGTTCCCACAGCCGTTCTAAGCTCTGCTTTCTGAGCCACGGCCCATGCCCCAAAGCCCTGACCATCATCAGGCACCTGTTGTAGCTGCCACCTGCTCCTCTCGTGGCCCGAATCGAGGCCTTGGGTGCCTGCAGACCTGGGTTCCAGTCCCGATTCTGACACCTGATGCCTGCGGGACCCCAGACAGACGGCTGGCTTCTTCGAGCCTCGCTTTTCATGTCTGCAAAGGGGATAAGAAAGTCTGCTCGAATGCCCACTGAGAACCACCCAGAAGGCTGTGTGTGAAGTGGAGGCAGTGGGACCATTTCCAGGCCTCCTGGGGTAGTCTGTGCAGCGACCCTCTGATGGCTGCCTCCCCCTGGCAGTGCTGGGACATTACACTTAGCAGTCACTTAGGGCAGCCTCCTGCTGTCCCACAGACAGGGAGACCGAGAGAGGAGGAGGGACCTGCCCAGGGGCCCCGGGCGACATGGGGGAGCTGTGCATCAGCCTCAGTGTCAGGCCCCGAGTCCTTCCCTGGCCTGTTGCTGTTTCCCACTTGTCCATTTAGGAACGCAGCCGAGATGTGCACAGAACTTGGCAGTGGCGGATGCTGAAAACCCAGTGCAGGGCCCACCGGAGCCCAAGCTGGGGGGGTGGTGCTCCTTTTTGGGTTCTTGTCCCCACGCCCGGTCGTAACCTCTGGTGCCTGCTTTTCTTCCCCCACAGACCTGGGATGATGAGCTGGAGAAGTCGGCGGCGGCCTGGGCCCACGAGTGCATCTGGGAGCACGGGCCCACCAGCCTGCTCATGTCCATCGGACAGAACCTGGCCGTCCACTGGGGCAGGTGAGTGCCTCGCTTCCACCCCTGTCTGTGAGCTGGCCGCCATGCAGAGCACCTACCGTGTGTCCAGTGTCACCTTTAGCCCTTGTGATCACCTGCTGAGAGAGACAGCACCCATCCCACTGATAGTGGGGGAAACTGAGGCTCAGAGACATTGAGGACTTTTGCAGGAACACAGATGAGGAATTGGTAAAACAGGGATTCGAGCCTGGTTGGCCCGACTCCAGATACTGATTGTTGGACCAGGGGTTTAGAGAGCGTTGGTTTGCCATTCCGTCTCTTCTAGAGAATTCTGGAGCCCCTGTTGCTGCTGGCCAGTAAGGACCTGGCTTGGTAAGCTGGGCAAAATGGGAGCATCAGCTCTGTTCAGGTGGTTCATTACTGTCTTCTCCATTCCCCGCATGTCTGGTCTCTGCCAAATCAGGTCCCACCCTGTTGGGAAGGCGTCCGTGGCTCACCTTCCCCTTCTCGCCCCACTACAGGGAGGGAGGCTTGTGAATTCCTCTGAATGTTCCAGACTTCCTGGCCTGGCAGACCCCTGCCCACTTGCCCATGGGGGTACTTGACAGTATGTGTTAGCTGTTGGACTGCTCTTCCCCGCGGTAAACCTGAGCTGCTTTCCTGGACGGGGACCCTGCCCCCAAGGAGGCTGGAAATTGTCCCTCCCCAGGGGCTCAGGGCTGGTTTCATTTGAGAAGAGGAGAAAGAGTTTTTGACCACAGTCAGGGGTAAGGACTCAGTGACCAACCAGTGAATGTGCCAGGAAGTAAGTCCTTCCAATTATCAGATCCAGAGGTCCACCAGGACCTGCAGATCTGCTTTCACTTTGCATTCTTCATGGGAAAGCTGGACCTGATTGTAAATATCCTCTCAGAATGCAGGTTAGGGTTTGCTTTTACTTCAAGCCCTGATAGTCTCTAGCCGTTTAAGTGCTGGAATTTACTTTGGCCCCAAACAGCCATGCCTAGCTTTAGATCAGCAAAACTGGGCATGTGCTCCGGTGGCTCTAAGTGGTGTCGCTTCCTGGCCGTGACTCAACACGTTGTTTTTTTCTCCTATAAACTTTGCTTTTAATAAAAACAGTTTTATGATAACATTAAAGAAAATGTCTAAAGGGGGGAAATCCATAATTCCACTACCCTGGTTCAGCTCTTTTCATTTTTCTGGATTCCCTTGTGGCATCTGGCTGTCTGCCCGCATATCTTTACCTAGTTGTAACTGTACCTGCTTGGACTGATTTTAATTCTTTTTTTTCTCCCTTCTCACACATTATCATTTTTTTCTAATACTTACTTGCCCAGATCACCATTTCATAAAGGCTACTTAGTGGTCATCAAGGTGACACCCCAAAATTGAGCCAATCCACTCATGTAGCTTGTTTTTGTTTATTTGCTCATTTGAATTTTTCAGGGGGAGAACTTCTGAGGAGTGGGATTGATGGGTTAAAGGGCACAAAGATTTTTTCCCTGGCTTAATGTATTTTGCTCCATTGCTTCCCAAAAGCACCCCTCTGTTTGCCCTGCCCCTGCGGCATCAGGGTGCGTTTCCCCGTGGCTGCTTCGGCATTGGGCTGTCACCTGGAGGCTGCGAGAAGGGACCATGGCGGGCCCCCTTTAGCTCGAAGCCCCAGAACTGCGTGCAGGTCTTTTCCCCACCAGCCCCAGGAAGAGGGGGTGCTGCCCCAACATGTCCCTGGCCGCCATCAGCCACTCTGGGCTCAAACAGTGATTGTTACAAGACCTCAGCTGCCTTGCTGACCACACCATGCTCAGAAATGGCCGTGTCATTCTCCCCACCCCCCGGCGCTTTTCCTCTTTATTGAAACCTCTCTGTTTATACTTGCTGGGTGCAGCATGACCCTGGATGTGCATCCCGTTTATTTTCTTTCCTGTTAAAAAAAAACTGGTGCCAACCAGGCAGATGGGCCAATGCAAAGGCGAGGGTTCTGCTGAGCCGGGCCTCACGGAGAGTGACCCCGGGAGAGCTGAGGACGCGCTAGCTGCTGCGCCTCGCTCAGTAGCCTCCAGTTCTCTGTCTACCAGGCTGCTAAGACAAGTTCCGCACAATGGGGTGGCTTAACAACAGGAACGTATTGGCTCGCATTTCAAGGCTAGAATCCTTGGCTCGCTTCTGTACTTCCCGTCCGTCCCGTGGCGACGTCCTCTCCTTTCTTTTCCAGCTTCCCGCTGACTCCTGGCTCCTCCCCATGGCTTCTTTCTCTCTGTGTGTAAATGTCTTCTGCTTATAAAGGACTTGGCGAATCTGGAGTGAGGCCCATCCTCATGAGTGGGGCCACACCTTAACTAAAGCAACATCCTCAGCAGGGCCTCTTTACAGTGGGCTCGTACCCACGGGGATGCAGATCAAGCCAAGCACACGGCCAAACCAGGGTGCGTGATTCCATCCCCTGCACTCCATTCTCCTCATTGGTTTGGGGGAAAGCAGGGTGCAGATGAGAAAATCCTAAACTGGCAGCTTTGAAGTCTTTGCCCCCCTGTCTACAAAGCTGTGCCTACTCGGGGGTTTCTGTGCCTACAGTGAGTTTTCTGCTTTGCATCCGAGTCCGTGGCTTCCTCCAAGCACCCAAAGGAAGGAAGCTGGGCATAACCATATGGGGACAGTGATGGGGACCCCCAGCCTGACCCCCCCATGGCAACTACTTCCTACTTTCAGTCTCACCCTGGCCACAATGGGGTCCTGCTCCTGTGTCATCTGTTCAGTTGTCTACTTATTGCTTTTCTCTAAATCAACTTTAAATCAAGTTTGTCCTAAGCAATAATAGCTATTAAACATGGGGGTAAATGGGCTGCCTATGCTTGTCCAAATGTGCAAGAAAATAAACCCATAATTATTAAAATTAAAGATGTTCCTTGGGGGCCAGGAAGATGTTTCCTGGGAGGCACTACTGGACCCCAGTGGCTCGAGGGGCGCCTGGGTGCCCTGCTCACTGTTCCTGGTTTTAATCACCTTGATTGGGTGCTGGGTGGAACTTGAGGTATTGCCCCCAAAGCAGCCCCCTCCCCAGCATGCCTGCGATGTCCCGAGCTGCGGTCTCGGTGTGGGGTACGTGCATTGGCTGGAACATCACGGTGATTCTGTCCCTGCAGGTACCGCTCGCCGGCATCCCACGTGCAGTCCTGGTACAACGAGGTGAAGGACTACACCTACCCCTACCCACACGAGTGCAACCCCTGGTGTCCGGAGAGGTGTTCCGGGGCCATGTGCACCCACTACACACAGGTGAGGCTCGGGGATGGCTGCCACCTCGACCCAGCACCCCCAAACGCCACCACCCGCCTACCCACGTGACGGCTGCCAAGTCTGTGCTGAGATTTCCTGTGTTCATTTTCTTTAAGTTGGGGCAGCTCAAAGCACAGCTGAAGGGCTGAGCTGTTCGTTACCAGTCCCCAGCAAGATCAGGACAGAAAGCGAGAGTAGGCACTGGAAACTTCTAGAGCAACTGGCATTGCTGGGGCATTTGCATTGTTGGGTGTGGTCCTTCTGTTGTTGTGTTGTTTGTTTCTACAAATGTATTGACCTGCAGGTGGGGAGGGGAGAACTCTGGTCCTTCACCCTCTTTCCAAAGAGGGGTCGAGAAGCACTGCTCTAAGTCAATTCACCTGCTCTAAGTCAATTCACCCACTCTAAGTTAATTCACCTGCTCTAAGTCAATTCACTTTTCAACTTTGATAAATGCACATGAAAAGGAAATTTTGTATCAGTTCCATAAAGGGAAAACCAATATTGCTCACTATATATAAAAGTATAAAAACAAAACAAAACAATGTTAAGCTAATTTCTGCTGCCTCCTGAAACATCTCAGCCTAGCTCCTTCTGCCTCTTTTAATGAAGGAGACCAGCCAGGGTTAGTGTGCTGTCAAGGATGTGTTGGAACCAAGCAGAGACTTTCTCCTGATGGACTGGAAACGACTGAAGGGCTTTGGAAGGGGGGCCTCTCTCCCTCCATGTTGTTTGAGCCCCTCCCAGGACCCCTGGGATTTCATTCCTGGGCCCGCGCTCCCCTTGCTTTGTACACGAGTCATCGCCTCCTTGGGCTCATCGAGGCGACACAGGGCGAGCAGGGACAGACAGAGCCCCATGGAAATCGAGGACTAAACCCAGGGGGCACATCCTGGGGCCTCAGCAGCAAGGGCTGGTTGCTCCATCCCAGGTGTTACTCAGGAACCCTCTGCGAGTTCATTTTCCTCCGTGGCTGTGTGTACTTCCCTGCTACCAGCCGCTCGCTTGTCCTCTGCTCCGACAGCTCTTGCCCTCAGTCTCACCTGGGGAGCTTTCAAAAGTCCCAAGGCCAGGCTGCTCCCCAGGCCAGCTGGAGCAGACTCACTGGGGTGGGGCCTGGGCGTCGGGGTGTCTTACAGCTCCCAGGGTCCCAGTGTGCTGAGGACCACAGTTGAACCCCACAGTGTCTGCTTCCTCCTCCTGGCCCCCCTCATATCCTCCCAACAGGATCTACTTCCCATATCAGCCAGCCAAGCAGAGCACACTCCCCACTGTGGGGACACCTGCTGGAGCCGTCAGACCCATGACCCAGCAGCAGGCTGACCCAGATGGGTGTTTAATCAGAAGCAACTGAAAGAACAAGTGATTTAATCCCAAAGGAGTGGGTTGGCCATGGTGGGATTTCTGGCAGTGGCAGCTCTTGAGTAATGTTGCAAAGAGGACAACCAGAGAACAACCCCTTCAACCTGTCCAAAGGCAAACGCCTTTAGTGCCAGCCTCTTGGAGAGCCAGCCAGATTATGTCACCCCACTGCAGCTTGCCCCTTGGGCTCTGACACATGGATGTCATCTTTTCAGATAGTTTGGGCCACCACCAACAAGATTGGCTGTGCCGTGAACACCTGCCAGAGGATGAACGTCTGGGGAGATGTTTGGGAGAACGCGGTCTACCTCGTCTGCAATTACTCTCCAAAGTAAGAACAAGCTGACATGGTCATGTGGGTTGGGTTGTGTTTGTCTGCCATGGAAGATCTAACTAAAACTGGCTTCCAGTGAAATCTCTTTATTATCTCACATGACAAGGAGTCTAAGGTGGGTGCTCCCAGGTTAGCATAATAGCTCAGCAGTGTCAGCAAAGATGTAGGCCCTTTCTCTCTCCCTCCTGTACCATCCTGTCCTCATGGTGCCGAGATGGCTGCAGGGCTCCAGCCATTGTGTGCTCTCAAACGGAAGGAGGACAGTAGAAAAGGGCTGTTTTCTTAGGAATTTCTTACCTGGGCACACTTTCCCCTTATGTCACTGGCCAGAACTAGACCTGTCAGACAAGGGGCAATGTGAACTAGCTTTAACCAACAAGCTTGCCCCAAATGGCTTCACAGGTCATCCTCTGGGCCCACCTAAACACAGTCAGAAGCTGGGATAGCTGTTGGCTGGGCAACATTATGGCCTTCCATAACAGCATTTTTCCTCCCTCTGGAAACATGCTTTAGAGAGCATCCTGGAAAACTCATTTTCATACTAGCCTTCTTGCATCTTTATGTTTCTCCTCGTAGCAGGGGAACACATCAAGTACTTCTAGCAGAGCCCCTTTTACTCTTGATGTCATCAATATGCCATTCAGTCCTTTACTCCCTCACCCTGAAGGCATGTCAGACAAATATGTGCTGATTCCCGGTGACCTACTAACCCAGTTCGCAACCTGCGGTTTGCACGGCCGCCATCCTGGCACAGTGCCCCGCACACAGTGGGCCACGCGGCATATTTGCTCAGTGACTGGATGAAATGGGAATGACCTCAGTTGTTTGGTTTGGGTTGGGAGTGGCCATGAGAAGGTGGGATGAAGGGGGAATCACTGAGGTTGGAGGAAAACAGAAACTCTCCCAAAACGATCTGATGTGTCTGTGGCGTCTCAGCAGCCATGTGGATAAGGGCAAGGGGACGCTGGCATCTTGGGGGAGGGACCCAGCCCAGTGGTGGCATTCCTGGCTGAGTGGCAGGTGGGGAGTGAGGAGGGATTTGATTTGACTCTTTAAATAAAAATACATATTAGGAATATATCATCAGAAGTAAAATTCTTCCATTCTTAAGTGCCCTTTCCTTTCCTTGAAAAAGAAGTAACCTATGTATAGTAAGACATGCTACGCTTAGATGTGTTTTGAGTGTTTGCAGATTTGTACATGTATGTGTACATGCCCATGTAACTACCACCAGATCAAGAGAGAGAACATTCCCAGCCCTGGAAGGCTCCCTGGTGCCCCCCAATCAGTGTCCCCCAAAGTGACACTAGCCTAACCTCTCCCCATGGACCAGTGTCACCTGCATGGAGCCTTTTTTTTTTTTTCCCTTTTTTATTTTTTTTATTCAGTTTCATTCAAACACAATCACATAACATACAATCATCCATGGTATACAGTGAGCCGTTCACA
>PVKY010013288.1:0-11099 GCA_004027775.1 Bradypus variegatus | reverse complement strand
AGAGGTACTCAGGGGGAGACTCTTAGGCACAATTATATGCAAGTTTAGCCTCTCCTTTGCAGTAACAAGCTACATAAGGGTAAGTCCCATGATCGAGGGCTCAGGACATCAAACCGCCAGTCGCAATGTTTGTGACAACATCAACACCAATCAGGTGAGGAAGCCCAACACATCTGCACCTTCCCCCAGCTCCTCGGGGTTGGGTGGTGGGGGAGGCTGTAAATATATATTTTATTATCTGTCCAAATTACTTTGGAATTGGCCAACTGATTTTTGACAAAGGTGCCAAGTGCACTCAATTGGTAAAGTTCCTTCAATGAAAGGCGCTGGGAAATCCGGATGTCCATATGCAAAAGAATGAAGGTGGACCCTATCTCACACCATACACAAAAATTAACTCAAAATCAATGGAAGACCTAAATAAACCAAAAACATAAAACCCTTAGAAGAAAAACACAGGAAAACCTCTTTAGGACCTTGTGCAGGGCAATGTTTTCTTAGACTTTACACCAAGAGTCTGAGCAACAAAATGATAAAATAGGTAAATGTGACCTCATCAAAATCTAAAACTTAACATGCATCAAAGGACTTCATCTTAAAAGTAAAAAGACAACAAACAGAATGGGAGAAAATACTTGGAAATCACAAACAATAAGGGTTTATTATCCAGAAAATATAAAGAACAAAAAAGACAACCCCATTTAAAAATGGTCAAAAGTTTTGAATAGATACATCTCCAAAGATATACAAATGAGCAAAAGGCACTTGAAAAGATGCTCAACATCAGAAGCCATTCAAGAAATGCCATCAACAGCACAATGAGATGCCATTTCACAAACGCTATAATGTATACTATTCAAAAAATGGAAAATAACTGTTGCTAAGGCTATAGAGAAGTAGGAACACTCATTCATTGCTGGTGGGAATGTAAAATAGTGCAGCCACTATAGAAGACAGTTTGGCAGTTCCTCAGAAAGATAAACATAGAATTACCCTATGACCTGACAATCCCCCTTCTAGGAATATATCCAAAACAACTGAAAGCAGGGACCTAAAGAGATCTTTGCACACCAGTGTTCACAGTGGCACTGTTCACAATTGCCAAAAGATGGAAGCAACTCAAGTGTCCATCAACCGATGAATAAACAGCTGTGGTACATACGTACAATAGGATATTATTCAGCCATAAAAAGGAATGATTTTCTGATACACGCTACAACATGGATGAACCTTGAAGACATCAGCTGAGTGAAACAAGCCAGATAGAAAAGGACAAATATTGTATGATCTCACTGATAAGAAATAATTAGAATAAGCAAACTCACAGAGTCAGAAACTAGATTACAGGTTACCAGGGGACAGGAAGGGCATAGGGAACAGGAGTTAATGCCTAGTCGTTTCAGAATTTCTATTTGGGGTGTTTGGAAAAGCTCTGGTAACAGATGGTGGTGATGGTAGCACAGTATTGTGAATGCAATGAACAGCACTGAATTACGGTCAAAAGGGGGAAAAATATATATATATATGTATATATGTTACTAGAATTAAAAGTTTTTCAAAAAAAAAACACAGGACAGCACAGCATAAACATGAATGCTCATAAATTACGTACTGTTGTTAACAGAACAACTATATTAATGTTCTTTCACCATCTGTAACAAAGGTACCATATTACTGTAAACTGTAAATAATGGGTTGGGAGTGTATATGGGAACTCTGTATTTTCTGCATGATTTTTCTGTAAACTTATAACTTTTCTAATAAAAAGTACATTAAAAATGGAAGGCAAGAGGCTGTCCTGAAGGTTACTCCTATGCAAGCAAGCTTCACCTAGATACGCCAAATGGCCACAGCATGAGAAAGAAGCCCAAGTCAACAGTAGTTCCCAAAACCCTAGAGAATACCCGGATCCCTACTGGAGACTATAAAACTTTCACTCACTAAGTTTGTTCTTCAGAAACTTAAATCCTCCAGAGAACTCCTATGCCAGATAAGTCCCAAAACCCAGAGGCAACAGCCTCTTCAAGAACATCAACCTGATGAGCCCCCTTTTCCCATAAAGTTGACCCCCCTTTCCAACACGAGCAGGTGAGGGCGGTCCCTGCCTGGACCTCCCTGAAGATCGGGAATGGGATTAAACTAGAGGAAGGGGCAGCAACGGACAAGATGGAATTTAACAAAGGATTGTGAATACTGAATCTCTATATAATTTTCTTTTCCTTAGTTGCTGGGGTATTGGAATAGCTAGAAGGAAAGAACTGAAATGGTGGAACTGGAACCCGTAACATTATTTGAAATTAGTTCTAGAGCTACCTGTTAAATTGTAATTTGAAAGTTGTCACCTTTCTGTATATATCTTATATTTCACAATAAGGAAAGAACTGAAACTACAGTACTGACACCCGTAACATGCTTGGAAATTTCCTATACAACCACCCGTTAGATTGTACTTTGAAAGTTATCACCTTTTTGCATATACATTTCACAATAAGGAAATAACTGAAACAGTGGAACTGTAACCCATACCATTCATTGAAATTTGCTATTTGTTAAATTGCACTTGGAAAATCACTTCTATGTAAATATGTTATATTCCACCATTTGGAAAAAAAAAAAAAGGAAGGTGAAATAAAGACATTTCAGATAAATGAGACCTGGGAGAATGTGTGATTAGGAATCATAATGGGAGTTTTTCAAGCTGATATGACACCAGAATGGAAACTCACTCCCGCGGGAAGGAATGAACTGTACCAGAAATACTCAATATATGGGTAAATGCAGAACACTATTGCTCCACTTCTCTCAAATCATTTAAAATACATCTGACTCTTTGAAGCAAAAATTGTAACACTGTGTTGTGTGGTTTCACAGCATATTTAGATGTGATATGTAAACAAGGACAGCTCAGTAAGTGGGCTGGTGGTAAATGGGACTTACTATTACGAATTCTGCTGGGTTATGTGAAGTGTTAGCAAATTAACTCTACATAGGCCCTGGTAAGTTAAGATACACATTTTAGACTACTAAAAATAACATAAAGAGGCATAATAGAAAAGCCAATAGAGTAATTAAGATGGAACACTGAATATATATATATGTGCACATATATACACACACTTACATACACCCAGAGATATAAACATAGATTTAAATATAATAAACACATATAGGGAATTACAAGGACACACACACGTTCATTCAACCCTCAAGACAGGAAAGGAAAAACTGAAGAACCGCAAAAACAACAAAAAAGGACAAACAGAAAACAAAGCGGTAGACATAAATCAACTATATTAATATTCACATTATATATAAACAACTTAAAGAACGACAAAATAACTGGGGTAAAAAGCAGGTGGAGTAAAGAGGAAACAAAAATGATAGGATATTAGTAATGATTGCTCTCCATGAAAGGTGCATGGGGGTTCCATGAAAACATTATATTTTTGGTTACTTTGTATATATTCAAAAATTCCCACAATGAACATTTTTTAAAGACTGGATTTAAGAGTATTCCAAGTCTTATTTATACAACACCCTCAACCCCTAAGCTACTTTGGAAGAATCTGTGTTTACTGGTTTTTCATTAGCTAATAAAAAGGATTTTAATTGGGGAGGTATTTAAACATTGAAACATGTAAATGGATAAAACATTCACACTAGGAAGCAGAAATTATCAGATTGAACAAAAATGCAGGCTCCAAGTACATGCTTCTATAAGAAGCCAACTTTAACTATAAGCGCACAATAAGTTAATAAGTTGAGATTAAATGAATGGAAAAAGTTCCACCATGCAAACAGCAAACATGAGAAAGCTGGAGTAGCTGCCTTAACACTGGACAAAAGAGACTTCAAGATAAAAGCTCAGTTCATCAGGAAGACACTATAATCATAATTGTGTGGGAACCTAACAACAGAGTTTCAAAATACATGAAGCAAAAACGGAAAGAACTGAAGAAAGGAGACAGACAAACCTACAATCACAGTTGGAGATTTTAACGCTCCTCTCTCCACAATTGCTGGAACACAAGACAAACAAATAAGCAAATAAACCCAGTAATAATACAGAATACAGAATAGCTAAATACTATATCGTGTTTTTCTATGTGTCAGGTACTATATTGAGTATTTGAATTTAGTCATGAATAATAATGAAAAAAATCCCTGGTCTCATGGAGGATTTAGTCTAGTGAAAATAAGAAAAAAAGAAAAACAAAAATAGAATAAAAATTCAAAATATCCAGAGTTATTATCTTCCCAGAGTTAAGATCTTGCATCCCTAAATGAAGAACAAGATGCTATTTTTAAAAACAAAAAAGGAAAATTGAAATACAAGAGAACTCTTGAAAAACAAAAAAGATAAAACAACGAATGGAAGGGATGGAAGATAATGCAAGGCAATCTCCAAAAAGCAGAAGAAAATATCTAAGAGATCAACAGGAGGAGAAAGAAGATAAGAGCATTACAGGATCAGCCCAGGAGATCCAACCTCCAAATTAAAGGAGTTACAGAAAGTGTCGACAGCAAAACCAAAATAAAGAAAACTATCTTAGTAAGAAATACAAAATCTTTGATCCCAAAGCCAAGGACCCTGCCACTGCAGAATGCAGGGTGAAGAGACACTCCCACGGGCTGCCAGGTAGCAGGAGGGGCCGCACTGATGGGGCAGAACCCAAATCACTGCTCGAGACTCCTCAAGCACTGACACAGAAATGCCCCGAGGCACCACCTTCGGAACCCTGGGAAAATGAAGTTCAGGGTGGGGTTCTATATGTGCCAGTTTGGATGGATTATGTCCCCCAAAACGCCATTCTTCAGTGCAATCTTGTGGGGGCATAAGTATTAGTGTTGATTGGGTTGGAATCTTTGGATTATGCTGTTTCCATGGAGATGTGACTCAATCAACTGTGGGAAACACCTTTGACTGGATCATTTCCATGGAGGTGTGGCCCCGCCCATTCAGCGTGGGCCTTAATTAAATCACTGGAGCCCTATAACAGCTCAGACAGAAGGAGCTCAGCGCTGCAGCTAAGAGGGACATTTTGCAGACGGCCATTGGGAGCTGCTGCAGACATTTTGGAGAACGCCATTTTGAAACGCAACCTGGGAGCAAGCAGACGCCAGCCACGTGCCTTCCCAGCCCAGAGGTTTTCTGGAGGCCATCAGCCTTTCTTCGGTGAAGGTATCCTCTTGTTGATGCCTTTGTTTGGACGCTTTTATGGCCTTATGACTATAACTGTGTAGACAAATAAACCCCCTTTACAAAAGCCAATGTATTTCTGGTATATTGCATAATGGCAGCATTAGCAAACGAGAACATACACCTAGCTAAACTAAACCTTAACTGTGGCGTGAAATAAAGATGCCTTCAAACTCCATGGTCTTGGGGTACCAAACGAGCACGAACTTCAACCACACGAGGCAGAGCATGGCGCAGGGACTTCCAGGCGGCAGCCGTGCCACTGGGCTCCCTGGCAAATAACAGACTGCAGTCCCCCCCCACCAGGCGCTCCAGGTGCGGGGATGGGTGTTTTTGATGGAGTGACAGGCAAGTGAAACCATAGGACTGGAGGGCAAGCGGGGTGCTGGTGAGCCACACAGTCTCGCAACAAACACCCCAGAGGGTCACAACAATGTAAACGGGAGGCCACAGTTAATAGTACAATCACAAAAATGTTCTTTCATGAATCGTAAGAAATGTACCACTCTAACGCAAGGTGTTAATAATAGGTGTGACACGGGAACTCTTGTAGACTACACGTGATTTTTCCGTAAACCTACAGCTTCTCTAAATTAAAATAAATAAATAAAATTTTAAAAAATTAAAAAAAAAAGTTACCAGGAAAAAAAGAAAGGAAACAAAGACCAATGATATAACAACAAAAGAAAGGTAATGTAATTGGGGGGAGGGGGGGAGCTAAGCCTCCCCTCTACCTCAGTAAGAAATCAAAAGCTAAGGTGTGAGGAGAACATCGAGGGCTGATGGCTTGGTATGCTGAGCCCTCTTTCACAGGACTTGCCCTTGTGGGGCTCGTTACTGCAAGGAGAGGCTAAATCTGCTTATAATTGTGCCTGAGAGTCTCCCCAAGTGCCCCTTTGTTGCTCAGGTGTGGCCCTCTCTCTCTAGCTAAGCCACCTCGGCAGGTGATCTCGCTGCCCTCCACCCTATGTAGGACCTGATTCCCAGGGGTGTAAATTTCCCTGGCTACGTGGGACATGACTCCCGGGGATGAATCTGGACCCAGCATCATAGGATTGAGAACATCTTCGACCAAAAGGGAAATGTGAAATGAAATGAAACAAAGCTTCAGTGGCTGGGAGACTTCAAATGGAGTTGACAGGTCACTCTGATGGACATTCTTACGCACTATATAGATAATGCTTTTTAGGTTTTAATGTACTGGAATAGCTAGAAGTAAATACCTGAAACTATCAAACTCCAACCCAGTAGCCTTGACTCCTGAAGACGACTGTATAACAATGTAGCTTACAAGGGATGACAGTGTGATGTGAAAACCTTGTGGATCGCACTCCCTTTACCCAGTCTACGGATGGATGAGTAGAAAAATGGGGACAAAAAACTAAATGAAAAATAGGGTGGGGGGATGATTTGGGTCTTCTTTTTCACTTTTATTTTTTATTCTTATTTTCACTTCTTCTAGTACAAGGAAAATGTTCAAAAAATAGACTGGGGTAATGAATGAATGATGGTACCGTGAACAATTGATTGTATACTTTGAATGATTGCATGGTATGTGAATATATCTCAACAAAATTGAAAAAGATGGAAATAGATTGCTTATAAGATAAATCATACTTTCAGATTGTGCAAATGCTTAATTTTGAATGACTATCATTTGTAATGTGGCTTTTGTGTTATATCACACGTGAGCCTGTTCGCACTTAGTTTTTGAATTTTGTACAATAATAAATAATAAAAAAACACTTATTTACTCCTAAAAAAAAAAACAGTTAAGATGTGAGGAAACTGTAAAGGAGCAGCTTATGCAGCATTAAGTATCTAAGAGGATAAGAGGAGGGCACCTTTAGGGTGGCTACGAGGGGACTGAGCAGGGCAGAACACCTGCTACGTGATTTTTCAATCAATAGCATTGGCTTGTCGTCGATTGTCCTGTGAAGATAACCAAGACTTCTGATGAAGGGACAAAAATATGATACATGAAAATTATATGCAAGTAGAGTGAGGTGCGTGTGTGTGTGTGAATATCTGCAGACGGCTGAGCAAGGAAAATGACAGCAGGCACACACGGGGAGCATGGTCGTCACAGGGTGGGGGCCGCGAGGCCATGGGGAGGGAGAGAGGGAGCACAACTAACTCTTGTCTTTTTGCTTCCATTGCATTCAAGACCTTAAGAGTTCTTCACCTATTGCATACTAGAGATTATAATTAATAGGAATACCTTACTGGGACCACACAGATACTAGGGACAGATAATTAAGGACCGACAAGAGCTATGAGGTGTTTTGGGTCATGAGCATTGTTTATAATGGAGAGTGATGAGGATTGTTCAACTAAGTGATGATGACGTGAGACAGTGATGGATTATCGTGGACAGAGCATATGCTATGTGAACTTAGGAACCCCCTGCTTTATGAGTCAAGCCCTTGATCTTGAGGCTTGCTCCTGTGAAACTTATGGTTGTAAAGGGGAGGCTAAGCCCACCTATAATTACGCCTAGAGTCACCTCCAGAGAACCTCTTTTGTTGCTCAAATGTGGACTTTCTTTCTCTAAGCCCAACTCTGCAGATAAATTCACCACCCTCCTCCCAACGTGGGACAGGACCCCCAAAATGAATGAGGCTTCCTGGCAACGTAGGACTTGGATCCTGGGAATGAGCCTGAACCTGGCATCAAGGGATGACTAAAAGAAGGAAAAGAAAGGCAACAAAATAAGGTTTCAGTGGCTAAGAGAATTCAAATAGAGTCGAGAGGCTGTCCTGGAAGTTACTCCTATGCAAGCTTCAGCTAGATATGCCAAATGGCCACAGCATGAGAAAGAAGCCCAAGTCAACAGTAGTTCCCAAAACCCTAGAGAATACCTGAGTCCCCATCTGAGAGGAAATTAAAATTAAAAATAAAGTTCTTTCCTTCATGGATGAACCTGGTGAACTTCTGAAACTGTGACCCTCCTGAAAACCGTATCTGAAATTGTGAGTCTGCTATAACTGTACGTGGCATGCCTAACGTGTATTTCTGGAGAGTGTCAGAGACGGTGGTCACCCCACCCCCTAACCCTCACAAAAACTAAAGACCTGCTGATCTACCTCAACCCCTCGTGCTTCAGACACAGTCCCCAAAGCAAGGCTTGCCCCCTTCCCCAGGGCACCCCCACGAGGGCAGGCAGTGGAGCCACAGGGCCCCTCCCAGGGCAGCAGGGCAGGACCCGGGGGGGCAGCCACTGGAAGGCTTGACGGCTGCCCCGGAGCTGCTGGGGTGGCACCCCAGGAGCTGTGGCTGCTACCTGTACCTAATGGTGAGTCCACTATGCTCTCGAGGGGGGGGTCCCGAGTGGGCCCCACGCCATCACCAAGTGTGCTCAGAAGAGGGGGCAGAGAACGGCCTGCAGACAGAAGACTGGCCCCAGAAGCCCCCAGAAACTGCAACAGGTGAGGACACGCAGACCCCCCAGCCCCCCGAGGGGGCACAGCCCGGGCCATGCCTGGGCACTCCTGGTGACTTGGATTTCCATCCTCCAGAAGCCCAAGAGATTAAGTTTCTGTTGTTTGACACTTCAAACTTTGTTACAGCAGCCAGAGGAAGTTCATACGAACGCTAATCAGAAGGTAAAACGCTACGGGAATCCACTCCTGGCCGCCCCCCACGTGGGCCCTCCTCCTCCCCAGCTCCCTCCACGGTCACTGGGACACCGCAGGTGCACGTCCAGGGCCCCGTCCTCAGCTCCAGCGCTAACCCCCTCAGCCACCTCTCTACCCACCACCTCCTGCCCACAGTGTGCCCTGCGACCCCCTTCTTGGGCAGGCGTCTCCCCCTCCCCTTGGTCCACACTCACCCCCCAGATTCGCCTCCAGACTCACAGGCATCTGGCACACCCCTGCCTCGCCCTCAGCTCCAGGCCCGGGCCTGCAGTCAGCTGTTGGGCACTGCCCAGGACCACGTCGGCACCTCCAGCTGGGCTGCCCTGCACATCCAGGACCCCACAGGGAGCCAAACAGCCAGGACCTCTGCCCTCATGGAGCCCACCGCCTCATGAGTGAGAGACAGTGCCCAGAGGGAGGATGGGAGGCCCCCTTGCGGGGTGGCCGAGGAGGATGGGGGCAGAGCGCAGGCACTGGCCAGCATGGCGAAGGCCATGAAGAGGACAGATGGGCGTCCCACACACAAAGGGCCGTGGGAGCCTGCAGCCCCTCAGGGACGGGCGGCTCACTCCCACACCAGGGCGTCCCTGGAGGGCTTCGGGCAAGGAGAAGCACCACCCAGTTCTGCTCTGAAAAGTTCACTGCTGCTGCGTAAAAAACAGACAGGAGGGTGACAGAATGGTGCCAGCAGAAGTCGAGGGCAGCTGGGGGGACCAGGGCCCGGCTCGGCCACCGATCTGGGTGGCCTTGGCCCGTGCTTCAACTTCTCCAGGACTTGCTAGCCCAAAGGGCAGGCCCAGGTGATGGACAACAGCAGACCTACCTGTCTCCCCTCCCCCTCTGCCCCACCCATCACAGGGTGTCCCCTAGTCACTCAGCAGTCAGTCACTCAGCGGTCACCTAGGCTAGAAATCTTACCACAGCCTGAAGGCAGCAACCAGCCTCGAGATTACCCAGAAAAGGCTGGACATGCAGCTTTGAAGGATAGAGACAGTCTAGCCCGGCTAGGGAGGCATCTGCTCGCTCCAGGGGCCTCTCACCTGGGACCCCATACCCAGCTCCCACCCCCAGGGGCCCAGTCCTGGCACTGACACCTCCAGGCTGCTCTCCTGCAGACCCTGTCCGTCCACGGCCATCGCCCATCCCCTGCCCTCGCTGCTCCCTTCTGCAGAGGCCCCTGAACCCGATTCCTGTGCCAGGGGCTGCCGGAGCCACGTATGGCTTTTGCAAACTTCCAAGAGTAGGATGGAGTTTCAGGGCCACCAACTTTGACAGCACAACTGCCATCCACACAATCCTCTCCCTCCCCAAACCTATTCTGCTCTCCCCACACTGCCTATCCCAGGCTCCAATTTCTAAGTCCGGGCTAAGGGTTTGGGGACACCTCTCCCTTCCCACCCCCTCTAGGCCAAGCCCCCTGCTTACCCTGGTCGCCCCTCTCTGGGAACTGTGGGATGCTGCCCTACCTTCTGCCCCCTGTCCCCTCCAGGCCCCCACGGCCCCTCCCCTTACCTGGCAGGTGCTGGGTGGTCTGACAGGCCTGGGGTCCCAGGTGAGGAAACCCGAGGTCACACCCCCCAAGCGGCCGGCAGGGAGGCACCAGGCCCCGCTCTCGGCCCGGCTCTGGGCACCGCACAGCCCAGGGGCGGACCGGGAACTGCAGCTCCTCCTGAGGGCGCCCACCCCGGAGGCCGCCTCTGCCAAACAGCGCGGGCTCAAGACCCCCCGAGAAAGTCAGAACCCAGCCCCCACCCCCACCGCGGTCGGGACCAGCTTCCAGGCGTTTCCGACTTGGGAAACCAGGGGCCCGAAGATGGCCCCACGCCGGGGATCCCCACGCCGGGACTGTCCGGCTCAGCGCCCCCCAAACCCTGCGGGAGCCGGGCCCTAGAAGCCACCGAGCTCGGCCGGAGCCTGCAGGCCGCGGACCGCCCGCCGCGGGAAGCCCCTCGCCCCTCTGCGGCCTCCCTCCGACCCCCGCCCCGGCCCTTCCCGCCCCCAGAGGTTCGGCTTCTCCTCCCCGCTCCCCGACACAGGAGCAAGGCCCAGACTCGCGGCACCCCAGCACAACCCGAGGCGCGGGCCGTGGGGAGGACGGGTCCAGCAAAGGGGGTCCCCGGGCCCCGGCCCTCCCGGAAGGCCCACGCCCCACGGCGACCCCGGCGGCCGCAGAGTCCCGGGACAAGTTCCCGGAGTTGGGAACAAAAGGGAAGTGCGGGGCGGGGCGGCCCGGGGGCCTCGAGCGCGGGGAGAGCGGGGGG
>PVKY010013287.1:0-11092 GCA_004027775.1 Bradypus variegatus | reverse complement strand
GCTAAGCCAAGGTGATGGCTGTGGCAGGTTGTGTTTGTGCCTCTGCTTCAACCTCTGAACCAGATCCAACTTCTGTGGAGGGAAGGGCAGCAGGTAGCTGCCAAAAGAGCTGTTTTCATTGATAATTGTGAGATGTAGCATCCCAGGCAGGGCTTGGGGGACCTGGATGAAAGTGTTCCACAGAGAGGGAGAAAGGTGCCTTGCCTTATTCCCATTTGATACCTCCTACCTTTCCTCCTCGGGCCTCTATTTCCTCATCCCCACAATGGAATGTCTGCATTAGTTAATCTTCCAATCCTCCTTGCCTTTGACATCATTGAATGCAATACTGGGGGGAGGAGACTGGACTCTGCTTGATCCATGTCTACAGCAAACAGTTGGCTCCATGTGCTGTAGGAGCTCAGAGTTGGAGCTGGAGTTCACAGTGGGGAAAAGTAGCTGGGAAAAGAGATTTGGTTCTCTTAGTATTGAAGGAATTTATTGGAAACAAAGTGAGGATGGGACATGGAAGGGGCACCATGGATCTGCTAAGAGATTGCTCTGGGAGGTTACTTCAATCCAGCAGGAAACCCAGCTGGGTCTGCTAAGCTGGATTTCTGGAAGGAAGGGGTGGGGAGAAGTGGCAAAAGCGCTCTGTCCAGCAAGGCAGCTGTACCCGGGACTGGCCCTTCATAGGCCCCTGGGCCAGAGCCCCATTTAACTCAGTCACATTCAACCCAACAAATCAGCCTCTCCTGAGTCACACACATTAGACACTGGGGGACAGTTCAGGGCCTCAGGTACTCACAGTCTTGTTGGGGAGACAGCCCCACAGGTGCAGACACAGTAAGGCTAGGGGGCTGCTAAGGGAAGTTAATAAAGCTACAAAACTGAGTGTCCTTATGCACAAGGGAGGGAGCTGCTGGCCAACAAAGCAAGAGCTTTGTGCTGTGGTCTGACAAGCTTGGCTCAAATCCAGACTCTGATCTTACTGGCTGTGAGACTTGGGCCAAGTTACAGCCTCTCTGAGAAGATGAGTCTCAGTCTTCTCATCCATAAGGAAAATTATAGCAAGCAACAGAGAATTTATGAAGACTAAATAAAGATCAAATATATTAACTAGTAGATTACCAAGTACTTAATAATCCTTAAGGATGCTTACTTAACATTAACTAAGGATTATATGCAAGTTTTATATGGGTCAAATATTAGATGTGATTAGATGTGACTGAGACATATATCATGTGCATCTTGTGGCTGCAGTCAGTGTATATAGTGTGAAGTTTATCTCCATTTTATGGAATGCAACACAGATTTCCTCTTTGAAATGACGATGTGATTATAGAAGTATCTGGTTGGATCTCTGCCTTCTGACACATTGAGGGTCATAATGCTAATGACGTGAGGCTAGGGCCTAGTGAGGGCCTAGTCAACCGCTCTGACTACCACGGTTCCCAAGGGAAGGAACCTTCAGCTTAGGGGGATCTGCTTGTTACACAGCTGCAATAAATAGCTGAGTACTGCCTGCATATGCAGAGGAGGAGCTGGAGTTCATAGTGGACCAAGGTAGCTGGGAGAGATCTGGATTCTAACTCCTTAGTATCTACTTTAAAAAATTCTGTTTGGGGTACTGTGGGGGGAGGAACAGGAAAGTATGATAGGGTTTCTGCCCTCTAGAAGCAAGGCATCAACTTCTTCCTTCACATTTCATGTCAATTGTTCTGTTCACTATTAGAAATTTAGTTTATTGGCACACACCCAAATAAAAGTCTACCCTAAGGATGTCTTCTGACCATCTCACTCTGCTTCCCCAAGGGAAATAAAACCCACCAAATCCAGGAGGGCTGGACACATTAACAGATAAATGTTATTATATGATTATGGTTATATTATTGTTACTAATAATTGCCCTAATACAGGTAAAGAAATGAAGCACAGAGAGGTTAGGAAATTTGCCCAGGGTACACAGTTAGGAAGTGGTGGAGCTGAGTTTCAAACTTAAAAGTAGAATTTGAATCAGGCAAACTATCCCCAACCCCTCTTCTGACTCCTAGTCCCTGCCCAATGTCTTCCTTCTCCCCCTGGAACTGCCCACCGACCTGGAGAGGAAGTGATTTGTCCTTTTGCTTATCTATTCCAGGAAAGGGAGCAGCTCCCTGGCCCCAAGTATCTAGAAATCACCCTCTTGGTACACAGACATTGGCCAGGCCTCCCCTTGGATGGTTGCGATGCAGGGATGGGGTCTTTGTATTCACAGCTGTATCTCCTGCACCTGGAATAGTGTATGGCACATGGTAAGAACCAAAGACATACTTGTTGAGTGAGTGAACAAACAGGAAACCTAGAAGCCCAGAAGCCTTCCTACCATCAGTAGGTTTAACAATGAATTGCCCCCAACCTGGGGGAGCAGGCAGTTCTTACTCTGGCTGACAGTGGGCTGGACAGATGGGAAATTGCCTCTTTTATCCTGATTGGCAGACGGGACCTGAGGGGGAATTATTTTCCTGAATTCTGAGGCTCTGTCCATCCTGCATTCAGCTTAGTTTTTCTTTTTAGAATCCAGTGATGAAGGGGCTTATTTGGAGGTTCAGTGACCAAAGACTGAGATATAGTGGAATGAGCACTGGACTCAGAGCCTGGGTCACTGGCTCCCAGCTCTCTGGCCACCCCACATTGGGGCAAGTTATTTGGACTCTGGTCCCCACTTGTCCATTTCTACTTTCATTTAATTCTCAATACAACTCCACTTTACAGCAGGGACAGTCGATGTCCAGGGAGGTAAAGAGACATGCCCAAGATCACAGCACTGGGAACCAGCAGAGCTGGGCAGTGAACAGAAGCCTGAGGATGCCAGAGCCTGGCTGCTTAACCACTGAACCACACTGCTACTTCCTCCATGGCTGGCAGGTTCTTCCTGAGTGGCCTCTCAGGGCAGCAGTCCTCTCATCTCTAAAATGAATGCATTGCTCCCTTCCAGCTTCAAGAGGTTCTGGAGCTTGTGTGGGAGGAGGTGGGGTGGTGGGTGGCTTCTGGCTGCTTCCAGCAGGGCTGACATCCTGCCCCATCCCACCCCCAGCTCCTCTTGGAGGGCCAGATGGATGGAGAGGCTTGAATAGAAGGCAAGGGAAAGATGCTGAGCTGGGCCTGCCAGGGAGAAGGACCTGCCTCCCTTTCCCTTCTCCCTGGCATCACTCTCCCCCTCTCCTTGAGATGTCAAAAACCTCTCCCTCTGCATGGCTGCTGGCCCCCGGAGAAGGGCTGGGAGCACAAGCGGGAGGAAGGAAGGCTTGGAAACCGATAGCGCCCTTCCCTGCCGCCTGCGCCCTCCCTGGCTGCGGCAGAAGCTATAAAAAGCAGAGCCCTTCAACAATAGGTGACATCACCCAGCAGTGGAAAGAACTGGATTCTGCCAGATGCCAGGGAGAGTTACGGCCCCCACCCCCTCCTCAGGACGGGAGCCCCTTGGGTATGTTCCAGGGGATCCTGGAGGTTAGACTCGGGGGACCTCCTCCTGCTCCTCAGGGACTGGAAGCTGGGGGTGGGGGAGGCTGAGCCTGAGGGAGATGGGGGACAGAGTCCACTGAAAATATTTCAGGGATGGGGGATATGGGAAAGAGCTGGTGGGGTAGGAAGCTCCCTGGATGGCTTCCGTGTCTTCCAATTTTGGGGGAGGGGGGCAGCAGGCACTGCCAAGAGAATGGGGTCCAGACCTGCAGCGAACAGCTGCCCTCTGGGCCTCGGCTGGTCCAGCTCTCCAATGGACCCCACTGTAGAGCACAGTGCCCGGCACGTGCTGACCGAGCTCCTAACTGACATTCTCTGGTTCTGGATGTCGTGTTTGGTGTACAGTAAGCTGGCCATTGGGCTGGAGTGGGTGGACGGAAGGTGCTGGTCCCTGGTCGCCAAGGCCTGTCTCCGAGGTGCAGTGACAGAGGTGGCAAGGGCAGTTAGAAAAGCCCTGGCAGCTTCTGGGGCTGACACATCCCAGCCCCCACCCTGGAAGCTGCAGGCTGCGCTTCCCTTATGTCCTGGTCCCCACGCAGGCCCTCGGCGGGGAAGCCATTCTCTGGGTGCCCTTAGTGACCAGGCCTTGCACAGAGAAGACACTGAGATGCAAATATTGAGTGTCTGATGGATCTGAACCGCCAGCCCCTTCACGGCTTCACGGCTCTGAGCCTCTGTTTCCCCATCTGGAAAACAGGGCTGTTGGTGAGGTGTGACACACCCTGGCCGGCCTGTGCCACCTTGGCCAAGATGCTTCCCCTGGGCCTCAGAGCGCCTCACCTCACCAGGGGCTAGGCTGGTCTCAGAGGCCCCCTGGCTCCCATGATGAGATGCTTGGCCCGGATGCTGGGAGGGGCACAGGTTGCAAGCTGCAGCTTCTGGGCAGCTGGCCTAGCAGCCGGAGCTTGGACTCAGTTCCTCTCTAGAGAGGAGAAAATCTCCTTCCCCCTGGATCAGCAGCCCTAGAGTCAGCTACTCCCTCCTTGTCTCTCCAAGCCTGGCTCCCTATCCTGTCATTCACCCCAACGACTCCCCTCTCCTGGGTGCTCCCCCTTCCCTCCGCCTTCAGGCCAGCTTAGGCCCCACCTCCTTCCTAAGGCCTGCGGGACCCCTCTAGCCATGTGAATGCCCCTCCCCGATCTCCTGGAGTGTGGACAATGTCTCCCACACAGTCTTGTGTGTGCCCCGTGTGTACTTGTGGGATCCCCGCTTACAGATGGTTTGGGAGGCAAATATCTTCCTTCAAAGTTCAACTGCTCCCCCTGGCATCCCAAACTTCTCTTTCTGGCCCCCAACCTCCCATCAGCCTCCTCCTATCCACGCCCCTCACTCATGAGCACCCAAGGGCTCCAGCAACCCCAAATGACACTTGGTTTTCCAAACACACCATCTCCACTCCCTCCAGGCCTTTGCTTGTCTTCCTGGGGCTCCTTTAACCCTTTTCCTGCCCAGCAAAGTCTTGCCTCTCCTCCAAGGTCCAGCTTCCTCTGAAGCTCCCTGCACCTTGGGCAAAATGAATCCTTCTCTCCTCCCTGTGTTTGTCTCCTCCAGCCCTTTGACCTTTGCAGTGACCTCAATCTGCATTGCATTTCCGGGAGCGGGCATGACTGTGCCTCCACTGGACTGGAGGCATTCCCAGGGCAGGACTGAGATCAGCAAGTGTGAAGGAGGTGCCAGGGTGTGTTCAAGAAAAGCAGAGGGTGCCAGCCGTGGCCACACGAGCCAAGCAACGCTCTTCAGTTTCGCCCACTGATTGGGGGGCCCCAATGTGCCTGGCACCCTTGGCTGCTGGGGTCCAAAGAGAGCTGGACTGTGGAGTCCCACAGACCTGGGGGTGAATCTCAGCCTCACCACTTACCAGCTGGGTAATCAAAGCCATGCTGTGTAACCTCTGTGAGCCCAGTTTTCCTCATCTTTAGAACAGTAATAATAATCAGCGGCACCTCCCTTAGGAGCCACTGTGGGATGAAAGGAGTTCACACCTCACCAACGGCCCTGTTTTCCAGGAGGGGAAACAGAGGCTCAGAGCCATGAAGGGGCTGGCTCTGAAATCCCTTCCAGCTCCAGTATCCTGGGAGTCTATGGCCTGTACCTGGCTGTGCCGGTGAGCACCTGATGGAGGCTTGTGGCCTGACTGAAAGGCAAATCTTCCTTCACCTGGGAGCACCAGGGGCTCAGGCAGGCTCTCTTCACCAGCTCAGCTGCAGCTTTGAAACCTCCTCTTGCTTCCAAGCTGGTGTGTTGATGCTGCACAGGGGCAGTGTGCGGCATGGCCCAGGCCCCACTACAGCAACCTGGAGGTCACTGCCAGTACATCACACCCTGTGCTCCCCGTGGAAGTCAGCAGAGCCCGAACACAGGGGGCCAGAGGCAGCATCAAAACTCACTCTCCCTGGATTTTTTATCCCCCTTTCTGGTGTCTCTCTTCCCACCTCCATCTCTCCTAGTTGTCCTCTCTCCCTCTTCCCTCTATCTCCAACCAGCTCTTCCTCATTTCCCTTCTATTTCTTTTCTCTTCCCATTGATTGGTGGGACCCATGGAGTTCAAGTTCTGGGCCACCACTGTGTGTCCTTGGAAAGTTGCTACAACTCTCTTAGCCTAGTGTCCTTCCCTGGAAACCACAGCTCACAGAGGACAAAGCCAGTGAGACATTTACCATGCCCGGCTCATAAGGAGCTCTTTTCCTCATGGCTTGTCCATTTCCTTCCTGTTTCCCCTTCCTTCTTGTCCATACTCATGCTCCTGCCCTTCTCCTTTCAAGGGCACAGATGAATGCCAAATTGCACAGTTTCTTTGTTTTAATTCTCACCTACACAATCAACATTTCCAGACTCAACCATCTTAAAGACACAAGATCTGCCAAAATCCTCCATGGATTTGTTCCCTCCGTCTTGTTCAAAACTCCTTTTCTCCCTATCCTGGGGCTCGCTAGAAGGAAGAAAGAGAACAGAAGTAGGTGGAGAGAGGAGAAGGAGGGGAGTGCTGGAAGGCAGACCTTGGAGGGCAGCAGGCAAGAGCCCCTGCGGGCCTGCCCTCCTCAGGAGAACCGCTCCCACTCACCGATGTGTCCTCTGAGCACGATGCAATGATGTTATCGATGAAGGGGTTCCACTTGATGTCCAGAACGTTGCCCTGGTGACCGCAGACCTTGGGGTAGTTGGGCTCAACCCTGCCTGTCTGCAGAGAAGAGAGAGAGAGAGAAAGGGATGAGTTCTGATGGCCCCATGGTGGCCCTGAAAGAACCTTTTCTCTGGGCTTCTCAACTGGGTGGAAGGTCCTTGAGGACCTGCCAATGTCTTACTCATCTTTTGGTTCTACCCCCTGAACAAGCAAAACCCTGGTGGGCAGCAGCCTGGGCCCACACACGCACAGACACAGGGGTGCCCCCACTGCCCCAGTGCTCATACTCCACACGGCCCCCCTGGGTGAGGTGATGCAGGAAGAAGATCAGGAGAAAGCGCTTCCCTGCTGTTCCATGGGTCAGTGGAGAGGCCAGAGTCTCCGGGTCCACGTATTCACTCTCACATAAGCGATTCTGTCTATGGTGTGTCTGGACACCCCCAGCCCCACCCCCAAATGTGGCACCCTTGTGCAGTGCACAACCTGAACATCGTAAGCTGTGCCCTGCGGTGGAAAGCACAGCCTTTGCAGTCACATAGGCCTGTGTTTGAATCACAGCTCTGCCATTTATTTTAGTTCTGTGGCCTTGGGAAAGTCAACAAACTTCTTTGAGCCTCAGTTTCCTCATTTGATAGCAACACTTTAGCATTTTTGTGAAATTAAACATACAAACATGCCCAGTGGAGTGCAAAGTGTGGAGATGATAACATAGCAAATGCTCACTCTATGACAGCAGTTATTATCATTCAGGTTAGACAAAACCTCCTCCAGGAAGCCTTCCCTGATCCCTCAGTGGGTTAAGTGCTCCTCTTCTGTGCTCCCCTTCCAACTATGACTTTGCAAAAGCTTCCACAGCTCGCTTACTCTATGATAGAGCTATTCCTTACATCGATCCCAAGAGTTACATTTGAGAGTTCCCCGAGCAAAGCTGTCTGCATTAAGCTTTTGGCACCCGGTCCAGCCTGGGCAAACCTGAGGGCACCAAATAAGTCAATAGGTGGCCATTAGCTAACAGCAGCTTCTGGCCAGCAGCCTGTGGGTGATGCACTGGAGGGACAAGTTAAGCAACATCATTGGAAACTATTAAGAATGGGGAGGAGGCCAGAGGCCTGCAGTGGGGAAGGGAACAAGGGAATGAACCTGATACAGTGTACACCTCCAGGTGGGCCCCTCTTTCCATGATGGATGCACTCCCCATTGGGCTGGGTTAAGTATGACTCTTATGATTGAATCACATTGTCACTGATGTGACTAGGGACCCCTAGAGCTGTGTGGTGCACAACCTGCTTGGCTGTGCATGGTAGCCCCAAAGGAAAGGACCCCCTATCAAGATGGCAGCTCTGATTTTCCTGTAGGATTCCACATCCAAATTTGTTTGAAAGAAGAATTTCATGGTTAAAAAGAGTAGTTTGACTATAAGCTTTTGGCACCCAGCTTACAGTCAGGTTTTTGACTTTAATATATTAGGCAAATAAAAAAACGCGAGTATTGACTTCAGGAAAAAAAGACGCATAAGCAAACTAATGTAATTGCAGTACACAATGAATCATGTATAATATTCACATAGTTGTAATAACATAAATCCTGAATAATTATTTAAATGAACTGTGCTGTAACATACCAGGAGGACAGAGGTAGAGAAAAGTATGCAGGTATGTGTGTGTATGCATGCATGCATGTAAAAAGAGGAGGGTAGAGCTGGAAGAAAGCTAGATCCTCATTTTCCCTAAAAGGAAGTCAATAGATAATAACTAAGATTAAAAAACTTAGACATGGCAGTAAAAGCATGTAACTAAGAAATATAAAGTTAAGTACAAAAAGAAACAGCTAAAAGGGATGAAATAGCTAAAAAGGCTGCCTCTGGGGAGTAAGGTATGGGGCGAGGGGACTGTGGATATTAGGCAGTGGTGTGCTAGAAATGACTAACAACTGGCTTTGGGAGCATGGCCCTGATTTGTGGCGTTTGTCAATTTCTGTGGCACCTGCAAATTTCTGTGGCACAACCATATTCCCACTATGGCCGACTCGAAGCTTCCAAGGTGACATTGCCAAACATAGAGTTGGAAAAGATACAAAGAACACACTGTTATATAATATTTCCACCATACAGATACTACAGGTTTAAATAACCTCAGGAGCACAGATAATAGTAAAATGTAGTCAGATAATTAGGAAGTGATGAGCTTTAAGTATTTATTACTTCTGTTCAAAATATAATATAATAATAAATTTATATAATTTAATTTTTAATAATGGCTGTGTTGAACAACTGGCTCACAAAACTAAAAATTTAACAATTGGCTCTTGCAAGCTAGTGCAAGCTGACATCACTTATCGTGCTACTGGACTTGTATTACTACTGGGCTTTATGAACAATGCACATTTATTACCCTTATACATACAAAACAAAGAAATAAAACACCTATAGCAGGGTGCTCTAAAGGAAGCTTGTTCTGAAGCTTTTAAAAATGTGAACAATCCTCTCCCCAGACCCCGCAAATGCCTCTTTGTACCACGAGTTGCAATTTCTGTTTAGCTATTATTAATATAATAATATCCTATCAATAAATTCAAATTTATATTGATTGACAAATAGAATCACATTTAGTCCTCACAACAACCCCAATGAGGAAATGGAGGTTTACAGCTTCTAAGTCGGGTAACCAAGTTTTTTCAATGGTTTCTCTAATTTAGAATCACAGTTCAGATGAGCAGCTCACATCATGGTCCCAGGGCAGAGTTCTTGGGGGTCCTGGGATCTAACCTGACATGTGGTCCTGGAACAGCAAAGAGAGAGTCCGCCTCAGCGGGGCCCGAGCCCTTGCTCCGCGGGGCAGGGTGGGGCAGCAGGTCTGTCCTGGAAGAGCTGTCATCGCCAGGGAGATCTTTTGTAGAGCAGATGCAGCCCTTCCATAGGGACAGGACTTCATCCTGGTGGCTGTCGCACACCCCGTGTCTTTGCAATGAAGAGCCTCTGCTGGGGAGCGGCAGCACCCCACATGCATCCTGACTGCTAATCACTGTTTGAGTTGGGGCTGGGCTTGGCCTCCAGTAACAGAGCGGGTGGGGGAGCCCTTGACCAATAATTCCACTTTAGGGGAAACCAATAGAGAAGCACATTAAGCCATTCACCGCCACGCTATTTATAATGGAGAACAATATAATAAATAACCAGCAAGGCGGTGCTGCCAAAATGAACTACAGTACACCAATATAATGGAATATCATGAGGTCATTTAAAGTCATATTTTCAAAGACTTTTATAATGACATGGGAATTGCTCATGATCTAAAGTTTAGTAAAACAGTCAGAATCAAGCTATGGACACAGAATGATACCTATTCTATTGAAAAAATACACAGTCTGCAAGAATATACACCAAGAAGTTAACAGTGGCCATCTCTGGCTAGTTGGATATTATTCATAGTTTCTAAGTCTTCTATATTAAATGTTTAAAATTGTTATTAAAAATATAAATGCTATTAAAATGAAACATACCCCATAGCTTTGATTGGAAAATATTCCTCTCTAGTTTCAGGGAAACAGGTCTTAAAGAAATGAAAGGCAGATGGTGTCTACAAGATTTAGATGTTTCAGAAGCTTTCATGGGACAAAATGATATTTGCTCATATAGGCTTCTCTACTCCCTTGTTACCACATGAATGGTTTGGGGGAAATAAGATCCTTGAAATTGAATATGATTATATAATTAATGGAAAGCAGGTTTCAGTGTGTATGCATGCATGTGCGTGCGTGTGTGTGTGTGTGTGTGTGTGTGTGAGCAGCAAATGGGCAGCATGTCCGGGTCCTTCCTGGAACCTGGCAAAGGCTGACTGACGGGTGGGGTGACAGCACAGCTCACACAGCTGGCTGTCCAGGCTTTATCTGCACCCAGTGACCCAATGGAGGACCAAATATTTTCAAAACAACCTGCATTGCAGCTTCAGCTTCTTCGACTCTCCCCTCGCTGCAGAGCTGAATTTTGTACACAGAAGCAGAATGTTTTCTTACCTAGGGAATCAGCTTAGCCAGGCAGAAAGGACAGACTCTTTCAGCAGAAGATAGGGTTTCTGGGTCTGGTTCCGGCACTCGCTGGCTGAGTGACCTTGAACGTGATCCTTTCCTCTCCGGGGCTTCGCAGATTTCCAGACCTTGGTCTAAAACCTTTTTGCTTCTTTGTGGCTGCCCTTTCTGCTGGATAAAGCAAGGCACACCTGCAACGGAGTGCTGTGCTTGCAGGCACACCAGGAAGAGGATGTTAGGGTCCACACTAAGTGCACTGGCTGAAAGGCCCTTAACTTCCCTCAGCCAGTTGCAGGAATGACCATGCTACTAATAACAAAAAAGGTAATGATATTAGGATATCATTTGACGGGTGCTTACAGAGCACTAGGCTATGTGCTAAGCAACTCATTCACACCATTTCATTTAATTCTTGTAACAACTCTAAGACATTTTATGAAATCCTTCGAGCCAACATGTAATGCT
>PVKY010013286.1:0-11098 GCA_004027775.1 Bradypus variegatus | reverse complement strand
GCATCATGGGATGGAGAACATCTTCTTGACCAAACGGGGGATGTGAAAAGAAATGAAATAATCTTTCAGTGGCTGAGATTCCAAAAGGAACCAAGAGGTCACTCTGGTGGGCACTCTTACGCACAATATAGATAACCCTTTTTAGGTTCCAATGAATTGGAATGCCTAGCAGTAAACACCTGAAAATAAAACTACAACCCAGAACCCTTGAATTGTGAAGACGACTGTATAAAAATGTAGCTTATGAGGGGTGACAATGTGATTGGGAAAGCCATATGGAATACACTCCTCTTTGTCCAGTGTTTGGATAGATGAGTAGAAAAATGGGGGCAAAAAAAAGGCACCCAGTGTTCTTTTTTACTTTAATTGTTCTTTTTCACTTCAATTTTTATTCTTATTAATTTTGTGTGTGTGGTAATGAAAAGTTCAAAAATTAATTTTGGTGATGAATACATAACTATATAACGGTACTGTGAACAACTGAATGTATGCTTTGTATGACTGCATGGTATGTGAATATAACTCAGTAAAATTGAATTTTAAAAAAACTTTGGTTAAATGCTTTACTAAGCTCATGGGGAATTTACTTTCCTTTTTGCAGGCCAGATTTCCATAGTCAATAATCAGCTAATTCTTCTTACTCCAGTTCTGTGGTAGTGGTACAGTCCTGGGCTCTCTGCATTGTAAAACATCTGAGTTTAGATTGACTTTGCTGGTTCTAAAGTGGAAACTGCTGCTAGCCTTTTGAGGGCCTAAAAGAAAAAATAAAAACAGACTGTTTAGCATTCTGGAAAATGGTTTCTACCTGGAGAGCCAGATGAGGGGGGAAAAAAAAGAGAGAGCAAGTAAAAATTTGCAACTGCAGTAAGTGTTCCTGTTTTGCCCAGGAGATATGATGGTTTTACAACATGGATAGCAGTTTGCTGAAGGGGAAGAGAAGGCAATGCAAGACAATTCTTGCAGTCTTGCTTCTGAACTATGACCTCTGTAATTTCAAACCAAAGATTTGAATTGTGTCTTCATCTTTAATCTCTTCAGAACTCATGTCTTCAGTTTGTAGAAATATAAGTGAGTTTGTACACATTATCATTTTGTGTCATACACCTATCCTCCTCACTGCCAAAGTTCCTGGATTTAGACAAATATAACTAAAAGACAAACCCCAGCATATGTTCCCACAAGTGTAGCTTAGCTTCACACCCCAGCAAACTAATTAGAGGTTAGGAGGCTGAAGGACTTTTGTTTTGTTTCCAAATAACTGTGATGTTTTGCCAAGAGAGAGTCACTTTAACCTCTTTGAGACTCTGCTTTCTCATCAGGGATGATTGCTATGAAGATTGCATGAAAAATGAAGCACTTTGCTATGCATAATTAACTCCATAAAATTAAGGGCTTGTTACTCTCAGTCCTTTGTATAGCTGTCCCCTCTAGTGGTATTGAACTCCCTAAAGGGTGAGGAATGTATCTTCTTCATATTTATATTCTAGCCATAGCAAGAATATAATACAATTTATATATAATACAATTTTATATATGTGTGTGTGTGTATATATATATTACAATCTAATACAATTCCAGGCACAGCAAGTGTGCAATTCTTTAAAATGAGGAAAGGAAGGAAGGTAGTAAGTTGGAAGAGGTTCCATGGGTGTAGGGTCCCTCTGACAGGGCCAATGTCTGCTTTTGTAACCCTCCTCAGTAAAAAGACTCAGTCCTCACTGGCAGAGCCAGATTCAGGTATCGGGCCTACTCTGTCACTGAACAGTAGGGGGCGCACCCAAGTCAACAACAAAGATGCCACTATTTGCTTTACACATCTTTTTGCGTTCACACTGCTTTTAACATGTATTATTCATAGTCTTGACAACTACCCCTCATTCACCTAGTCAGTCAAAGGATCTCTACCTGCCCTGTCAACCAGATTGAGTGGGGATAAGAGGAGAGTCATTCCCTCATTCATTCCTTCAACCAAACATGGAGCACCTACAGGCTCTGTTGGGACTTGCTCATGATAAAAAAGATATAGCCCCTTATCCCCAGGAACTCCAGGGCTGGTAGGAATAAAGAGTAAAATGTTCTGAAGATAAAAAGTTGGGGGTGCCAAAAACAAAACAAAACAAAACAAAAACCCTCACAATTACTAATCATAGTCCCTTTTTTCATAAGTCCATACTTGCATAAAATGTCAGTTTACTCCTTGGGGCGTGCAAACAGCAAACGTACAGTTGTACAAGAGGACAGCTCCTGTTGGCACACAAAACTGATTTAGCCAGAGTTAGGGGTGAAGGGTAGCCAAGCGATATCTCAGACACTCAGCTCTCAAGGCTGCCACTTCCAAGCTTTTTACGTTGTTCTGATACGTCCCTCCCACTGTGGAAAGGTGGAGAAGGCCCAGGGTCTTGGGAATTCCCGTTCCAACAATATTCCCCAGATTCCTTAAGAAAAATGTTTTTAGTGTCTACTCCGTGCTATAAGCTACTGACTATGGTTCACAATCCGGCGGCAGACACAAACTTCTCATATTATTTCTCCCCTACTTCTAAAAAGCAGGTTTCGTATACATTATTTCATTTATGCCTCAAAGCATCCCTATGAGTTCAGAACATACTTCACTTAAGCACAGCAGGTTACAGTTTACAAGACATTCCTTATCTTAATCCCTCATATCCTGTCCGTTTTATATAAGAGAAAACTGATGTTCGAAAAGTGAAGAGTCCGGCTCTTAGGAAACATTTTAACTAGAGAAATTACAATAAGACCTAGGAAATTCGCAAACTGCGGAGCGAGAGACTCGCTGAACACGGTCCCTACAGCTCCCACGGCGGCCTCCGCCGGAACTCGAAAGGTCCAGCGCGCCCAGGCTCCAGGAAGCTGCCGGGACAGCGGACCCTCAGAACCACGTGATCCGCTGGCTCGTCTCACGTGACATCTCCCATGGAGGCGGGGCCCCCGGCCAAGATGGCGGCTTACCTGCAGTGGCGGCGCTTCGTTTTCTTCGACAAGGAGCTGGTAAAGGAGCCGCTGGGCAATGATGGGGCTGCTCCCGGCGCCGCGCCTGCCTCCGGACCGGTTGCTTCCAAGTTCTTTTCTCTCCCTCCTGGTATCACTGTCTGCGACTCAGGCCGAGGAAGCCTGGTCTTTGGAGATATCCTTCCTCTGGAGCTGTCTCCTCCCTCCCTGGATCCCTGAGGAGATCAGCTGGGATGGAATCTGTCCGTCAGAGGGGTTCGTGCTGCGTACCACTTTCCTTTACACGGGGGCCCAGTACTCCTGTGGTCTGAGGAAAGAAGGAAGTCCGTTCTCTAACTTGTTGCCAACTGAGCAATCCTGGGCAAGTCATTTAACTTCTCTGGGCTTCAGTTTCCTTACCTGTAAAAGCGTGTAAAATGCCAGTTTGACAGGGTTACTTTAATTATCAGCCGAAAAAAATGGGTGCAATTTAGCTTTGAAAGACAAAGATGTAAGGCGTCACTATTACCTCCACTGCCCAATATTCTGAGCTAGGAGTAAATGAGAGGAGTAGTTTGCTGCTTTGTACCTCATTTGCTGCCATTAAATTCTGGCCTTCCTTTTCACTCCTTTTTAAAGATGGGGAGGCCCACGAGATGATATGTAGAAAAATTCTGGAATTTTTAAAGAATGTTAGTTGTTATTTGGGTTCTGGTCTAAATATAAGTATCTCTCCTTGGAAAGGAGGTTCCTTGACTACCTTGCACATATGGAAGGTCAGATCTGGTTCTTGCCACGCTCCCTACAGCTTACTAGTTTCCAGGCCTACAAACTACGGGTGACACACCTGTACCAGCTGAAGCAGCACAATATCCTGGCGTCTGTTGGTGAGGATGAAGAGGGCATCAACCCCCTGGTGAGTCCCAGAAAGGAAATATCTAGAAGGCTGGGAATGGTTGGTTGTTGGATGGTGACTAGCATTTGCATTTTGGGGGGTCTGTCCACAGGTGAAGATCTGGAACCTGGAGAAGAGAGATGGTGGCAATCCACTCTGCACTCGAATCTTCCCTGCCATCCCAGGAACAGAGCCAACTGTCGTGTCTTGTTTGACTGTCCATGAAAATCTCAACTTTATGGCCATCGGTAAGCAGAAAGAAGGTGAAGCTAACACTTCCTAGTTCTCTATAAATTTTCTTCAGCATTGCTTCTGCAGCTGTACCTCATTGTTTATCGTGAGACCACTTAGTGCTGAATGAGGCCTTTGAGGTATAAAATTTGGAATGGGAAGGCATTTAATTTTGTTCTTTGAGAATGAGTCAATGAGTACCAATCTTCATGTTAACCTTTGGAGAAATTGGGTGTGAGGAGAAAACTTGGCACTTCTGATGAGTGCCTCAAATTGTCTTCTTTCCCCTCTGCTTCTCCATCTTTTCAGTTTCACTGAAACGCTGTTCTCTGTTCTCCGACAGGTTTCACAGATGGCAGTGTTACGTTGAACAAAGGAGACATTACCCGTGACCGGCATAGCAAGACCCAGATTTTGCACAAGGGCAATTATCCTGTTACTGGACTGGCCTTCCGCCAAGCAGGAAAGACCACTCACTTGTTTGTTGTGACAACAGAGAATGTTCAGGTGTGACTGGGGCCTCTAGTGTTAGGGGAGACAGGCAGGGATGTCCCCATTACTCGGGGGTCTCGGGCAAGGGACTGACAGGAGAGGTAGAAGTCTAAAATTTTCATCATATAGATTTGAGTCATTTCCCCTGCTTAATGTCTTTATTTTGCCACTTAAGAGACTAGGAAGAATTAGAGTTAGGAAAAGAACTCTGGGCTTAGAGTAGAAAGATCTGAATTTTTTCCTACATAATTTGTTAAGTTTCTTTACCTCACTAGTTCTCTGTGTTCCTAATTTATATTTATATACTCTCTAAGGCATATACTTTGAATAAAATAGTAAAAGATTGTTGCATTTATTGCATGCAGAATTCCTACTAGGCAGTGATAATATATACGGAGGAAAAAACATGATCCCACATTACATTTAATGAATGGGTGATGGTTAATGGAGAAGGCACACAGTCTGAGAAAGTCTTGGAGTGGTAAGAGACAAAAAGAAAGAAACAACATGGAGATGGGAATACCTTTATGAGGCTTAGATGCTGCCTCCTCACAGGGAGCCTGTTAACTCCTTTATTACTTCTCGCAGTCCTATATCGTTTCTGGAAAGGATTACCCTCGCGTGGAGTTGGACACCCATGGTTGTGGCCTGCGCTGCTCAGCTCTAAGTGACCCTTCTCAGGACCTGCAGTTCATTGTGGCCGGGGATGAGTGTGTCTACTTGTACCAGCCTGATGAACGTGGGCCCTGCTTCGCCTTTGAGGGTCATAAGCTCATTGCTTACTGGTTTAGAGGCTACCTTGTTATTGTCTCCCGTGACCGGAAAGTTTCTCCCAAGTAAGGATGGCAGGGAGAAGGGAAAGGGAGAGGGATGGACTTGTTCACCAGAGTTAACCTGATTTTAAAATCCTAACCTCCGGATTCTGCCAGTCTTCTCTTTTGTTTTTCTGCAGATTGCACTTAGACTTAGATGCAATTTTTACTGAAAAAAAAAATGTGTGGTTTTGCTGCAGACATTTGTTAAAATGTACTAGAATGCTCCAGGGAATTTGGAGCTGGTATTGCTTTTGTTAACTCTTTAGTCGAAATAAATTGGGCAGGGGAAAAGGGATTGAGTAGAGGAGAAGCTGAAAAGTGCTGGGAAATGCGGGACACAGTACTTTTTTTCAGAGCAATCTGAAAAGGGAAAGGGGGAGGTGGTGGTGTGCTGTGTGTTCGAAGTACTCCCCTGTCCGAAGTTGGTTTGTTTTCATTCGGTACAAAGCTGAGTATCTTATAGATATCAGGTACTGGATGATTATTTGTTAAATGAATGATTATCTGATTGTTCATAATTTTCCAATCCGTTACCTGCGTTAATTATAGGATCCTATAGGGTAAGATCAGGTCAGTATGTTCTCTTCTTAAAACTGCTGGTACAATACTATGTGTTAAGGGATGAGGTGCTGGAGGGGCCAAAGAGGTGACTTGTTGTAGGTAGAACAGGTAGGACCAAAGTTGTCATGGGAAAAGAAATAAAGGGGAGTTGAGACAATGCAAATATCTGATGTTATTCTCTTCTACACAGGTCAGAGTTTACCAGCAGGGACTCACAGAGCTCTGACAAGCAGATTCTCAACATCTATGACCTGTGCAACAAGTTCATAGCCTATAACACCGTCTTTGAGGATGTAGTGGATGTGCTTGCCGAGTGGGGCTCACTGTATGTGCTGACACGAGATGGGCGGGTCCATGCACTGCAGGAGAAGGACACACAGACAAAACTGGAGGCAAGGCCGCCAGGTTCCCAGGGCTGACCACGGGCCCCCAGAAGCAGCCACAGAAACAGGCTCCCTAAGTCATCTTGGCCAGGGTGTTTCCTTCCCTTTGGGTCACAGCTTACTCAGCTTCCATTGGGTAGGATTACAAGGTAAAGGTTCTGGGATGAGGCCTAGAGGGAAGTCGTGGCTGGGAACCTGAACCCACTGTCAGAGTCCTCTTGGTCTGCAGAGGACCTTGGGAGGGGAGGAAACATTGGTCTTGGGAGTATCTGGAAGGTCTCCCCCTGTTTAGGATCTAAGTAGATGGGAACTCCAAGGCTGTCTAGCTTGTGTGCTGTGGGCACATTGTATGAAGGGTCTTCTTAGGACTGCTTCTACCAATTTTCTAATTTCTCTTCCTTCTAGATGCTGTTTAAGAAGAACCTGTTTGAGATGGCGATTAACTTGGCTAAGAGCCAGCACCTGGACAGTGATGGGCTGGCCCAGATCTTCATGCAGTATGGGGACCATCTCTACAGCAAGGGCAACCATGACGGGGCTGTCCAGCAGTATATCCGGTAAGTGTGGAGGTGCTTTGGGGTAGAGCCCTGAATGCAGGGACAGGCAGCTAGACAGGCCCCAAAGCCATGCTGGAGGTAGGGCATCGAACTCTACCGGGAGTTCTTTTTTCCCTGCGGAAATTGTGATTCCTCAGAGTGAGAGGACAAATTACTTTATTGGGAAGTGTTCTAGTTTTCCAATGCTGCCGGAATGCAAAACACCAGAGATGGATTGGCTTTTATAAAAGGGAGGTTATTTGGTTACACAGTTACAGTCTTAAGGCCATAAAGTGTCCGAGGTAACACATCAGCAATCGGGTACCTTCACTGGAGAATGGCCAATGGTGTACGGAAAACCTCTGTTAGCTGGGAAGGCACGTGGCTGGCGTCTGCTCCAAATTTCTGGTTTCAAAATGGCTTTCTCCCAGGATGTTCCTCTCTACGCTGCAGTTCCTCAAAAATGTCACTCTTAGTTGCACTTGGGATATTTGTCCTCTCTTAGCTTCTCCGGAGCAAGAGTCTGCTTTCAAAGGCCATGTCCAAAATGTCTCTGTAAGCTGAAGCTCCTCTCTCAGTTCCAGTGCATTCTTCAAAGTGTCCCTCTTGGCCGTAGCAAGTTCGTTCCTTCTGTCTGATCTTATATAGTGCACCAGTAATTTAATTCAGACCCACCCAATGGGTGGGCCAGCACCTCCATGGAAATTATCCAATCAGAGTCATCACCCACAGTTGGGTGGGGCGCATCTCCATGGAAACACTCAAAGAGTTTCAATCTAATTAACACTGATAGGTTTGCCCACAAAAGATTACATCAAAGATAATGGCGTTTGGGGGACATAATACATTCAAACTGGCACAGGAAGGGAATGTTTAGGGTCAAATATTACATGACTAGTCTGCAAATGAGTTGATGAGTACCTTTTAAACTTTAGCTTGACCTTTGTTAATATTTATTATAATCCAGTTCTTCAAAGGGAAAAGGGTATTCATCTCTTGCTTCTCTACTTCCTTCCTTTGGTACTAATTCTTGGGATTTTCTGCCCTGGAAAGGGTTTTAGGAACCTGTCTAACATCTTTCCCCAGCTGTCTAGAATTCCTATTTGTGGCTAAGGTTTTTTTTTCACATACATTGTTTATTGTGAGATTTAACATATATACATAACAGTGATAACTTTAAAAGTATGATTTAACAAGTAGTTAGCAAATTTCATTGACTTACGGTTACAGGTTACAGTTATTTCCTTATTGCAATATATAATATATATATAGAAAGGTGATAAATTTCAAAGGATATTATGTTCCACCTTTTCACTTATTTCCTTCTAGCTTTTCTAATACCCTAGTATCTAAGAAAAACTTATATAAAGATTCAGTATTTGTAATCCTTTGTTAAATCCTATCTTGTTTGTTGCTAACCCTTCCTCTTGTTTAATCACTTTCTCGATCTTCAGGGGTGTCTAGGCAGTGACCATCCTAACTTGTTCATGTTGAAAGGGGCTGCATCTTGTTGTTGATCTTAAAGAGGCTGTTGCCTCTGGGTATAGGACTTGTATGACATGGAAAAATTCTGGTGGATTTAAGTTTCTGGGAGATAAACTTAATGAGTGAAACTTATAGAATCTCAGATAGGGACCTAGGAATTTAGGGACCACTATTGTTTAGGACTTGGCATACTGTGGCCATTTGGGATATCTAGCAGGGGCTTGCTTAAGAGAAAGGATAGCCTCTTGACTCTATTTAAAAATCTCTTAGCCACTGTAACCTTGATTTGTTACCTTTCTTTTCCCCCTTTTGGTCAAGAAAGTATTTTCAATTTCTTGATACCAAGGCCAGGCTCATTCCTGGGAATTGTGTCCCACACTGCCAGGGAGATTCACTCCCCTGGAAGTCATGTACCACTTAGGGGGGAGGTTAATGAATGTATTTGTTGATTTGGGCTTAGAGATAGAAAGGCCACATCTGAGCAACAAAAGAGATTCTCTGGAGTTGCCTCTTAGACATAATTATAGGAAGGCTTAGCCTCCCTTGTACAGCCATAACTTTCACAAGCGCAAGCTTCAAGATCAAGGGTTTGACTTATTAAGTATGGGGTTCCTAATTTCACATAGCATATATTCTGTCTGGCTGAGTGTTTTGTTTTTTTTTTCCCTTTTTAATTTTTATTGGGATTGTTCAGATACCATACAATCATCCAGAGATCCAAAGTGCACAATCAGTTGCCCCCAGCACCCTCTGTGTGGCTAAGTTTTAAGAACCAGAGCTCTGGAGCCTTGCTACTCAGGGTGTCCACAGTTTTATAGTATAAAAATCACCCAGGAGTTGATTAGAAATGCAGAATCTCAGGCCCCACCTCAAACCTACTGAAATAGAATTTGTATTTTAAGATCCACAAGTGATTCCTCTGCATGTTAAAGTTTGAGAAATATGCTGATGAAGATGACATTTGATGCATGTGTCTCCCTAGAACCATTGGAAAGTTGGAGCCTTCCTACGTGATCCGCAAGTTTCTGGATGCCCAGCGTATCCACAACCTGACTGCCTACCTGCAGACCCTGCACCGGCAATCCCTGGCCAACGCTGACCACACCACCCTGCTGCTCAACTGCTATACCAAGCTCAAGGACAGCTTGAGGCTGGAGGAGTTCATCAAGGTGCAGGGGTGGGGAATTCTTCAAGGGCCCCACGGAGCATGAGGTGGCCCCAGTAGGCTTGCCCTTCTTCAGCAGGTACAGGCAGAGGAAAGAGTTGGCCGTATTTGGGGACCAGAATCCACTGCTCCATCAATGAGGAAGAGGACTGGCTGTTTCTGCTAATCCTCTCCTGTCTCCCCTCTAGTTTTACGATGCCAGAACTTCCCATGGGGTCTAAGCCCAGGGAAGTGGCGTTGGTGGAACCCTGTAAAGGTCCCTCGAAAGGTAAGGGCAGAGGAAGACCTATAGGTTTAAGTCAGAAACTTTCTGAGAGAACATAATGTTCTAGAAGCATGGACTCGAGAGCCAGTGTGCCTGGGTGTGAATCTGGGCTCTGCCCTTTACTAGGTCTGTGACCTCGGCCAAGTTGCTTCATGTCTCGGAGCCTCACTTTCTTCATCCATAAAATGAAAATAATAATAGTTTCTGCTTCTGAGAGTTGTTTTGAAGACTGAGTTGTGTCTATAAATCATTGAATTCATAGAAAGTGCTATATAAGCAATACTATCATTAATACAGTCTCCACTATTATTTTAAGATGTCTGAGATGCGTATTTCCTCTCCTTTCCCCAACAACCTCTGTGCGAATGACTTTGTCTGACGTCCCCCTGGCAGACAAAGAGTGAGAGTGAAGTGCACTTTGATGTGGAGACGGCCATCAAGGTCCTCCGACAGGCCGGCTACTACTCCCATGCCCTCTATTTGGCCGAAAACCACGCGCATCATGAGTGGTACCTGAAGATCCAGCTGGAGGACATTAAGGTGGGTGGTATCCTTGCTCAGGCAGAGCCATGTTCTTTTTCTAGAACATCCCCGGAGTGATGAAAGTGCTCCCTGGTGTGAGAGCCGAGGGCCCGAGAAACCTTCCCAGGGGCCCAGAGGGTAAAGTGAGCCACTCTACCCTTTACCTCTCTCCACAGAATTATCAGGAGGCCCTTCGGTACATTGGCAAGCTGCCTTTTGAGCAGGCAGAGAGCAACATGAAGCGCTACGGCAAGACTCTCATGCACCACGTACCAGAGCAGACCACCCAGCTGCTGAAGGGACTCTGTACTGACTATCGGCCCAGCCCTGAAGGCCATGGTGACAGGGAGGTTCCGGGCTGCAGGGTGAGGCCTCAGGGAGAATAGCTTTTGGACAGCAGGGATCACCTAAGGGGCCTTCTGTGCATTAGGCCCACTTGCTGAGCTTCCTCTACTCCCTTGCCATCCTAGGCCAACTCAGAGGAATTCATCCCCATCTTTGCCAACAACCCACGAGAGTTGAAAGCTTTCTTAGAGCACATGAGTGAAGTGCAGCCAGACTCACCCCAGGGTATCTATGACACTCTCCTTGAGCTACGACTGCAGAACTGGGCCCATGAGAAGGATCCACAGGTAAGGCCGAAGAAAAGATGGTTCCTGCTTTGTACATTCTTACATCTTTTGTGGTTGCCTTTTGGTGCATTCCTTAAGAAAGACCAGCAACGCCTCACCCTTGGAACTAAATGGTCCCCAGTGAAGACTGGACTAGGGGGAAGATCTAGTTGACTTGCCTTGTCATA
>PVKY010013285.1:0-11106 GCA_004027775.1 Bradypus variegatus | reverse complement strand
TGATTCCCTTGGTAACCACCCCTGGGCTGACGTTTGCCACATCTACACCTCAAGCTCAGACCTGCCAAATCTTTGTCTCCTGAGCTCCAGCCCCATGTGTCCAGCCACTGATCAGCCCCTTCCAGCCCCTTCTCCCACAGGTAAATCAAGCTCAGCTCAGGATATTTCTCCCAAAATTATTTCCTCCTCCCATCATCCTTAATTTTTGATAAACAAAAGGTTTGACCTCTACCTACAGTCCCAAAAACTATACACCTGGGAATCTTCAACCCTGCATATGTGGCCATCTTTTCAAGATCTCTCACCTCCTCGTATCATCATCCACCCTTATGGATTCTATCTGCCCCATTCCCTCTCCATCCAACTGCCTCACCTCCTGCCCGTTGTCTTGTACTGGGACAAATGAAACCATCTCATAACATGTCCCCTTCTTCTAAGTCTATAACTCCTTAAATATCTTCCCTGCTGTGCTTCAAGGGTTATCAATCCAAAGTGCCAATATGACACTGCCTTTGCTTTTGTTCAAGTCACACAAGTGCACTGTTTCCACAATCAGTGGAACTTACCAGCTAGAAAACAAGGTTCTAAAATTTAGTCTAAATGATCTGAGTCCTTTCAGTCTCATATACCACTGTTACTCTTCTCCCCTAAAGTAAAAAAAGTCAGATTCTTAATACCATGCACTCTTTTTTTAATAAAGAAGCTGTAGTTTCCCATATATCACCCTATCACCCTATACCATGCTCTTTAAGCTCCTCTACTTTTGGTGAGGCCTTGTTATATAGATACACATAGACTGAATCCCAGCTCCACCATTTACTTAACCCTGAGCAACTCAATCTCTCTGAACCTCAATGTACTAATCTGCAAAACAAGGTAACAAAGCTACCTCATTACGGCTATTGGGAGGACTGAATGATGTAATATGTGTAAAGTGCTCAGTCCAGTACTCAGTAAATAAGAGTCATTATTAGTGTCATTTTGTAGGTGCTGCTTGGAATCTCCTTCCTCCCCATGTCTCCATGGTCAACTCCTTACCCTTCAACACCTGGTTGAACTCTCACCTCCTCTGTGAAAACTTCCTGGCTGGTTGAAGAGCTTCTTCCACTATATTTCTAAAACAGTTATACTGTAACACTTATTTCATTTTACCATAATTGCCATCTGATGTAGCCACTTGACTGTGAGCAATTCTAGGGAGGAGTCACCTCTTATCTTTGTAAATCCCCATTAACCTACACCCAGGCAAACAGTAAGCAGTCAATAAATACCTGTTGAACGGAAGAATGCATGGCAATGAATCTCTGTTAACCCTCACCTCTCTTTTGAGAAATTCTTGAAAACTGCATTTCATACCTTTACAAGATAACGTGAAGTCAGCGCCCAAGGTATTGGGGAAGTCTCTGGTGCCCAAGTCACAAAAACATTTGGTTAACAGTGCACCAGCAGATGATACAGAGGCAAATGGCAGCCAATTAAAAAGTTCCTGCAGCAGATATATATCAACAAAAAACCTAAAAGCAACATGTAGAATTTTACAAACTTTCCAGATGTTAAAGAGATTCATCTGAGAGGCTTTACTAAAGGAGGCCTTTGACAGAATTTCAAACTCTGTAGGATTCTAAAATCACAACCAAACACAGAAGCCCAATTAGCCAATCTATATAAAAAAGGAAAACAAAACAAACAACAACACCAAAAAAAAAAAAACAAAAAAAACTAGGGGGGAAGAAAAAGAATATTTCCAGAATACATATATGCCAGGACTACATCATTAACTTAAGGATATTAAAAGCATCTCATTCTCTGCTGAGCCTTATGAAGTTTGAGTTCATGGCTTACTCCTATATGCCAATGCCTAGCACAAGGCCTGTCATATTAAAATTATATATATTGAATAAATGCAATGGTTAGATATCTAAAATTTATGGGTTAAAACAGAGAGACAAGGCTCTTCTCTAACCATGAAATATTTTAGCATTAAAAATTGTGGATGAACATTAATCTAACTAGTTTGGTAGTTTCTGGGCTTTAAAAAATGTCTCTGAAGTCATCTTAGAAATACTGTATTGTGTTATGAGAATAGAATTGAGTCCAAGGAGACTGGAATTTTAGCTCCTCCTCAAGCACACTAACAGTCTGTGTGGCCCTGAGTCACATGTCTACTTTTTCTTCTTCAAAATATTACTATTTTTAAATGCAAATATTAATTCTTCTTTAATCCCAATTATTTTATAAAGGTAAAACTGGTAGCTAGAGTGCTTTAAACATCAAAAGGTATGAAAGTGATAAATACTGAGAAATTAGCCAAATAATATATTAATATCATTGAGAAAAAAATTAGTAAGAACCAAGGAAACTACTGGATATACTTTTAGGTCAAACATAGAGGTGAAACTAAACAGAAATATGTTGTAAAATACTATGTCCAAGGAGACAGAGAACAAAAGGACAATGGACTAGATAAAGTCCAATGTTCATAATCTTTATAACTGTATATTTACCCTCCTACTCTATATAGTATTTAGAAGGGAATATATGGGCAAAATCTTAAGACAAAATCATTTTTCTCTACCTGATTTTTTATCCCATTCATTTTAAAGTAAGTCTTCCCAAGCATAATTGCTCTGGAATTAAAAACTAAAACCTTACAGAAACTTGACAGACATATGGGAACATATTTCTGCAAAAGTTCTTGCATTTGTAATGAAGCTAATATAATTTCCAAGAATTAGCAGTGTCAAGCAGTGTTGTCAAGATTGGGATCAGAAGGACTTGGGCTTTAGCTGCAAACTTAATATGAATTGGCCAGGGAATCCTGACCACCCTGTTTAACTTGCTTGAGACTATTTCCTCATCTGTAACATGAGGGAGTAGAACCAGATAAACTCTGTGGTTCTTTTAAACTTTCCTATGCTACAAAAGCTGCAATTCTGTACAAGTTAAATCAAAACTAAACAACAATCAAAATCTAAATTCATATGTTCAAAACCAAGCATCTAAAGATTAACAGCACAGTGAAGTTTACACTTAAGTAAAAAACAGGCAAATCCGGTAGATGCCACTGCCAAGTACAGACACCCATCATGAGGAATTCTGAGAAGCACACACAGCTTCTCATTTGGGGTGCAACACAGGCTATTCTCCTAATGGAAGCATTCCATTTTTCTCTAAGCTCATTGCATTGTTAAACTGCATGAAGTCTCTCATCAAGCAAAGCCACCTCTATAAAACTGGAATCCAGATGCAAACGAAGTATTTCTTTCCCACACTACATCATGTGATTGCAACGACACATGGAAAAAATTGAATGTTGTATTTTCCAAATCGTCAGATGATTCAAAACCAAACAAAAAAATACAAATTCCCTAAAACAAAACCAATGAACTTTCTGAACTAAAACATCACTGTGACAAGAACATTTACCCATAATATACTGAACCACCCATCCTACTGGCAGAATCTCTTCCTACCATCAACAGTCTAATTCAGATTGGTTAACATCTGTGCAGTGAATTCTTAGCCCCTAGAACTAGATGTGTCAGGAAAAGAGAAAGAGGCAGACCGACAACAAAACATTCCCCTATGACACTTGTACACATTTCTCCAGGTCTAACAGCCATAACTCCAGTCTAATCATCCTCCCACAAATTCTCCTCTGATAAACAAGTGTTCCCATAACACATGCTCCTCAGAGCTGAATGGCCATTTCTGCAAGAATTCGACTTTCACTTGGCAAAGAAGACATATCCCTCATATGGAACCATCTTAGATGCTCCCTCTGGAAGAGCCAATTGGAAAAAGACCTCCAAAACCATCACCTCCTCCAAGTGCACACCTCCTCTAAGCTGGCAGTCATCCATCATCCACGGGCTATCCCTGGGAGTTGAGAAAAGGTACATGGTGAAATGAAGTCCAGCTTGCCAATCTCTGCAGCCACCAGTCCCACCCTGAGGGCTCTCCCCTCCCTCAAGGACCCCTGAGGGACCACAGTACCTGCAAGGTGCCCTTCCCACCTCCAAAGCAAGCTGGCCCTTTCCTTCTGAATAATGTCCAGCTGCAGAATACTAAAGGGAAGGCTTGTTCTGAGTGCTGCTGCTGCTCTTATTTTGTCAATGTTAATTACAATTTCTGCTGTGCTCAAACCTGTAGCACTCATAAAACATGCTTACACACGCGGGGACAATTGGCGGTGCTCCCCGCTGACTGGAGCAAGGCCTGGGAGGCTCTTCGGGGATCGATTTTCCAGGCAGGACAGCCTGGCTGTCCCCTAACACATATCTGATTCTATAAATACCCACTACCACGGGGAGGAGGGAAGAGATGTTTACCCAGTCAGGGAAGGGAGCTCTGGGAATCAAGAACGGAAAAAGAGAGGAGAGAGAAAGAAAGCTTCAAAGAGGAAGTTCCAAGGAAGAGGATCGCAAGAGCTGGCGGGCTTGGGAGGGGAAGCCAAGGACCCACGCCACGAATCTTCCTTTGTGGCTGCAGCTTTGGGCTCACCCAAGTCACAGAGGGTGGCGTCCAAGGGAGGCCATTGGCGTGGAGACGCTAGTACTTAGTCCTCTCTCCTCCCCGCACCAGAAACCCCCAAGTGCGGGGTTTATGGCTCGGGTCCCTCCCCGGCCTCCCTACCCTTCCCGGCCGCCCGCGGGCTGGGTCTCACCGTGTGCGCTGTGGAGACAGCGTTGCTGGCCCGGAGAGGTGGCAGGGCGATGGGGGAGGGCGGGCCGGTCCCCACTCCGCTCCGAGGGGCCCCCGCAGCAAGCCCGGGGGAAGCCTGAAGCTGACGAACAGCGCTGTCCCCTCCTCGGCCTGGGAGCCACGCGCGGGAGGAAACAAAAGAGGGTCAGGGGGGAGAAAGTCACCCGGACCCCATCGCCCCGCCCCACCCCCTGGGCAGCGAACCCCCCTCTCCCTGGGGGAGAGCCGAGGACAGTAAAAGGGAGCAGACGAATGGGGGTGTCCGGGGCACGGATCCCAACGCGCACCCACGGGCGGGGCTCCAGCAACTGCAAAGTTAAGTCGGGCCCTCGCGCGCGAGCTCTGGTCCCCGCGAGGTAGCAGCCGGACTCGGCCGGGGCTTCGCGGCCCACTGCAGGCAGCAACTGGCCGGGAGGGTGCCGCAGCATCCCCAAGCCCAGAGCTGTCCCCTCCCGCGGGCTCCGAGCCGGGAGAGACCCAGGACGGCCAACTCCCCTTCACCCCCGATCCCCCGCCGGGCCGAACCAAGGCCGGGCCAGGGTGCTCCCGCTCCGAGGAGCCTCTGGCTCCGCGTGCAACAATGAGCGAGCCCAGGCGAGGGCGCGCAGTCCTCCCGCAGCAACCAGCGCTGCGGCGTCGCGGCGCACACTTTGTTCGAGGTCCTGCTGGAGGTGGCTGTCCGCGCCACGAGGGCTCGCCGCGGGCCGTGAGGGGGCCGGCAGGGGCGGGCGTGGGGGCGGCTCGCCAGCCTGGCCCTCCTTACCGGTCGGGTAGGCGGCGGAGGCGGCAGTCGAAGGTTTCCTGGTTAACATGGCCGCTGGAGAGGAAAATGCATTTCAGGGCTGCCGTCTCCGCCGCCGCCTCTGTCCCTGCTGCTACTTCTCGCGGCCACCGCCGCCGCCGCCTCCGGGTAGCCCCTCACGCGGATCTCCGGCGCCTCCTGGCCGCCTCCCGTCAGCTACAGCCAAATACACAGAGTCCGCTGCATCCCCTCGGCCCGGGCCCGCAGCCGCGAGCACCCCGCTTTCCTCCTCGCTGCCGCCGCCGTCCTCCTCTTCTTCGGGCGGCTGCAGCACCCCCCGGCCCGTGCACATGCCTCGCCCTCCCCGGCGCGCCGCGGGCCTCCCCGATACCCTCACATAGGGGCGCGAGGGGACAGACTGGGCCGCGAGGAGCAACTAGCTCGGGAGCCTCCTCCCGGGCTCGCGCGCGCGCGCTCTCGCACCGCCTCCCCCCCCCCGCTCGCACACACACACACAGCGCCCGCACGCGGCACAGACCGGGAGGGCAGCCCCGCCCCCGCTCCCCTCCACCAACAGTGCAAGCCCCTCCCCCGGACTCCCCCACCCACTAACCGTACACACTCACGCACACCCCACCCCCACTCAACCACCAACAGGAATCCCTCACCCCAGCAAATCATCTGCACAACCACCCTCCACTCCCCGGAAAACTCTGCAGCCTCCACTCCCCCTCCGCCTCCCCCTCTGGCTATTTGCACAGCTCCCCTCGGCTCCCCTACGGACGACCTTTCCCCGCCTCGGCCATTCCAGCCCCTGCAGACCACCCCTCACCCCCCGCCACAGCGCAACCTACCACCGCTTCCCTCCTACTGAAATCGCTGCAGAGACCCCTCCCCTACATGCGCGCCCTTAAACATAAATGCATTTTCAGTGTTTCGAACCTAATGGCTGCTCACAAGCAATACTGTTCCCCTTTCCCGTTCTCGGTGACTTAATAACCTTCCTCTCCCCACAGTTTATCATGAAGATAACTTAGTTTGGGGCGGGTCACCTTGGAGATTCAAGCCCCGTGAAGGCCCGTGGTTTAGCCGGGTGACCCCTAAGTATGGCGAAGGAGGGGGCTGCCCTCCCTCCTCCACCTCCACCACACACACCCTCCCGGATTTACTGACACCAAGTGACCGCTCTCCAGTCGCTAGGACAAGGGGAGGCAGAGGCGCCTGTGGACGGCAGCGGGGGAAGCAGTTGGCTGTGGGTTGCTAGGCAAAAATAAACATCAGAGACACCTCCCATTTCCTTACAACTCCGAGTCCTTCCCCTGCACGGCCACTGGGAGAGACACACCTTCCTTTCAGCTCTCTGCTGTAAGGGAGCGAACCTCTAATTCCCTTTATCCCTAGAGATGAGTCTCTTCCCTCCCCAATACAGTGGGAATTTTCCTACCCTTTTAGTTTGCCGACTACAGCCCCTGCTTCCCTTGAAGACTGAAAACCTGCTTGCTTGTCTCACACACGTGCCCCATCGTGCATGGCACACGCCCTGGTCCAAAGGTCATAGGTTTTACTCTTCAACAGTTAGAAGGAGAAAAGAAAAAAAGAAAAAAAAAAAAAAAAGCCCAGCAAATGCCGGATGGTGGGGCAGAACACTAAGCACCAAGGCCAGGCACTTCCTCCCTGAGCGATGTCTCTGCTGGTGTAGTTCTCCTGGGGACACGAGTCCACTAGGCTGTGCCCACGTTGGATCTGCGGGCCCGGGCCTGGACCAAGTGTATAGGCCGACCCAGTGTAGACTCAAATCGGAAGGGAACATTCTGCAGAGTCCCATCGCCCCTGCTGTTTGCAAATTGTCATAACAACCTCCCGCAGATACCACCCCTGGAGTAGCCACTAGTCTAAATTACAGTCCCACCCTCCGCTTTAAACTAATGCCAAAAATGGAGTGTTTCAAGGTGCAGCATAATCCTCTCAGTTTCCAGGGGTCCCATAGGGGCCTTAGGGTAGGAGGTATTGCTAGAGGAAAGGAGTGGCAGAAGTAGAATTTTGCCTAGGAATGTACCCAAAAAAGAAAAACATATATCCTTTACTGACTTCTAATAAACCAGAACCACAGTAAAATTATCAATGCGATAACAAGCCTTCAGTAGAACCATGACCTGATCTGACCCCCACAAGAAGTATTCCCTATGCTTGTCATCAAAAGACCATCAAATTCACATCCACTTGGGAAAACATAGCTAGTGTTGAGAAGAACAAACAAACAAAAAAAGGGGGCTAAGTAGTAGAGACAAAGCTAGAAATCAATTTATTGACTATGTTTTTGCTATGTTTTCCATTTTACTAATCAGGAATATTTTTAATGCAATTTTATTGAGATATATTGGTCTACCAGATAATCACCCAAAGTATGCAGTCAGTGGTTCATTGTATCACGTATGGTTGGGCATTCATCAACACAATCAATTTCTGAATGTTTTCATTACTCCAAAAACAAAAATAAAAAATGAGAGTAAAAATAAAAATAAAAAAGAATACCCAAAAACATCCCATACCTCTTATCTCCCCCTAATATTTATTTATTTTTGGCTTTATTTTCTTATGCATCTGTCCATACACTGGACAAGGGAAGTGTCAGTGGCAAGGTTTTCACAATTATACAGTCACACCATAAAAGTTATATACTTACACAGTCATCTTCAAGAATACAATCTACTGGATTGCAGTTCAAAAATTTCAGGTATTTCCCTCTAGCTATTCTAATGCACTAAAAACTAAAAAGGGATATCTATATAATACATAAGAATGACCTCCATAAGGACCTTTTGACTCTATTTGAAATCTCTCAGCCACTGAAACTTCATTTTCTTTCATTTCTCTTCCCCCTTTTGGTCCCAGAAGGCTTTCTCAGTCCCACGAGGCCAGGGCCAGGCTCATCCCCAGGGATCATGACCCATGTGAGTGAGGGCAGTGAATTTACCTGCAGAGTTGGCTTAGAGAGAGAGTCCACATCTGAACAACAAAAGAGGCTCTCTGGGGGTGACTCTTAAGCATGATTGTAAATAGGCTTAGCTTTTCCTTTACAGGAATAAATTTCAAAAGGGCAAACTCCAAGATAGAGGGCTCAGCCTTCTCAACTGATAATCTCCAGTGCTTGCGAGAATATCAGGAATTCCCCCAGGTGGGAAGTTTAACATTTCCACATTTTTCTGCATATAAAAAGATACTCAACTTCACTAGCTATTAGGGAAATACAAATCAAAACCACAATGAAATAATATCTCACACCTACTAGAATGACCATTATCAAAAACAAACATAAAATTACAAGTGCTAAAGAGGATGTGGAGAAAGATGCACACTTATTCACTGTTGGTGAGAATGCAGAATGATGAAACCACTCTGGAAGGCAGTTTGGCAGCTCTTCAGGAAGCTAAGTATAAAATTGCCATATGATCCAACAGCCCCATTACTAGATATATACTCCGAGGAACTGAAGGCAGGGACACCAATGGACATTTGTGCATCGATGTTTATAATGGCATTATTCAAATTGCCAAGAGATAGAAACAGCCAAAATGTCCATCAATGGATGAGACGATAAAACAAACTGCGGTACATACGTATGATGGAATATTATGCAGCTGTAAGATGGAATAAACTTATGACACCTATAATAACATGGATGAACCTGAGGACATTATGTGGAGTGAAATTAGCCAGAAACGAAAGGACAAATACTGTATGGTCTCACTAATCTGAACTAACTGTGATGTGTAAACTCTGAGAGCTAAAATTAAGAACACAGTTTATCAGAAAATAGAGGGTATGGAGATTGGGCATTTGATGCTAACAGAGTACAGAATGTTCAACAGGATTGATTGTAAAGATCCAGAAGTGGATAGCACAATACTATCTGATGGTAGCACAATACTGTAAGTATAATGGACAAAGCCAAGTGCAAGTATAGTTGAAAGAGGAAAACTAAGGGCCTGTATGACACCAGAAGGAAAGATAGAGGATAAAAACTGGGACTGTATAACTTAGCTAAACCTAGAGTGGACAATGATGGTGATTAAATGTACAAATATAAGAAAGTTTTTACATGAGGGAGAACAAATGAATGTTACTATTGCAAGGTGTTGAAAATGGGATGGTATATGGAAAAAATAAAATCAATGCAAACTAGGGTCTATAGTTAACAGTAGCAGTGTAATATTTTTCCTTTAATTGTAATAAAGGCAATATACCAAAGCTAAATGTTAATACGAGGGGGATATAATGGAGAGGTAAAGGATTCTTGTTGTTGATGTAGTTGTCTCTCCTTTTTTATTTTTTATTATTTTTTTATTTTTATTTTTTTTTTTACTTTTTTTCCTCTTCTTTCCTTGCAGAGGAAATGGAAATGTTCTCTTATAGATTGTGGTGGCAATTATACCACATAACTGTGTGATTATACCAGGAGCCATTGATAGTTCAGTTAGGATGGATTGTATGGTGTGTGAATAAAACTGTTCAAAAAATAAACAGGAAGGTACAAGTGCTGGAGAATATATGGAGAGAGAGATGAACCTATTCACTGTTGGTGGGGACATAGAATGATGAAGCCCCTCTGGAGGGCAGTGTGATAGTTCCACAGGAGTTTGGGTGTAGGGCGGCCATATGGTCCTGTAACCCCGTTATTAGGTATATACTTGGAAGAACTGAGAGCAGGGATTCAAACGGACATTTGCACACCACCTAGGATTGTTAATGAATCTCACCCCCTTTTCCTTCCTCCCTCTTTTGAAACAATTATTTTCATGTCATTTTCCTTTTTTAAATGAGTACTCCATGCAACTGATGGTAAATACAAAGTTTGAAGAAAAAACTTGAATTTCAATATAATCTGACACCACTTAATACTTAAATTATTCTTAAAATACATCAGTAGACACTAACATACTAGTTGTTTTCATGCATAAGGAAAATGCTAAATACTAGAAATCATAGTTTGTGACTGTCAAATTAGTAATAGTGGTTTACACATTAAACATTAGAAAAAGGAGTCCTATTTTTTTCTTTACAAAAGGACACAAATAATTAACTCCAAGCAAAGAAAGAAAAAGATAAATGTTTAGAGAACTTTTCTTAGTATATTGTTTAATGAACTGACAGCTATAATTGCTTCAATTTTACTGATTTTTGTTTTTTAATTTAAAGAAAGTTTGCAATTAACCTATTTCTCAGCTAATTTCATAATAAACGACTCACTCTTCGGAATTTGTATTAATTCCTTTTTCTTAAAGGAAGTTTTCCCAGGACAACCAGGGAAGATTTATGTATCAGTTCTTACTCTCTTCTAAATTAGTGTTTACAATTGCCTGGATTTCTCTCAGTCTGTTAAATATTAATGATTTCAACCTCAATTTATATCAAATAGAAAGCTCCACAAAGGCATTCCTTAGACTTTTGGGGGAGAAGGTACCAGGTAATTCTAAGAGTTATTACTCTTAAATTTTATTATAATGCATCATTATTAATTATAAATTATACATTTATCTCTTTGAAAAATTCTTTCACAAATATTATCATGTTTAATCCACACAAATCACAACCCAAACAGAGCAGTATTGATGTTAAACAGTAACTTCTTCAGGGGTCTCATTTAGTTAAGAAGGGCCAAC
>PVKY010013284.1:0-11104 GCA_004027775.1 Bradypus variegatus | reverse complement strand
CCTGACTCTAAGCCCCTTCTCTTTTTCGCTCTCTCCTCACAGCGGGGCATTCTCTGAGGTGGTTTTAGCCGAGGAGAAAGCGACTGGAAAGCTCTTTGCGGTGAAATGTATCCCCAAGAAGGCACTGAAAGGCAAGGAAAGCAGCATCGAGAACGAGATTGCCGTACTGAGGAAGTAAGTGCCTGGAGAGGGGCCCCTGCCCTTGCCGCCTCTGGTTTTTGGGGTCCTGTCTCCCCACAAAGCGCCCTCAGATGCAGGCCTGGAGGGAGGGCACTGGGCTCTGTTAACTGTGGCTAACGTGTAGGTGTGTTTTCAAAGCACGGTCCGCATCTGTTGTCTCTTATGACATTCATGTCAGTGGAGGTCATCATTTTGAGAGAGCTCAGCAGTCAGTTGGGCCAACTCAGTTTCGAATGGAGGCCTGGGTGGCCTGGGGCAGCTGACCAAATTCCCAGCTTCCCCCGGCAGTTGTAAGACTGACCTCGCAGGCACCTTGAAGGGTTAAGTGAATGTAATTTTTGTTCCCCATGGGTAGGAGAAACAAACAGAAGTTTTCTCCACCCCAGAGGTGACCTTTGGTTAGTGATGTGTCATCTGTCTCCATGCTCCACCACATCTCCCAAAGCGGGGGGGAGCAGACCCTATATGGTCCCTGCTTCTGTGTTTTTGGAGTGTATCTGAGCCATGTGCTATGGACCTGCTAAGAGGAACTGTCAATAAAAGAGGGTGGAAATATCCTTGAAATTTTGGTGGTCTGCAGTCAGCACTGAGCAAGAATCTCTGTACAGATAAGCAAAGCAGAATGGGAACAAGCTGTGCAGAGGGGCTCGAAACAAAATCTCTCTCCCCACTTTCTTCATGGGTAGTCCATCTCTCCCATCTCTGCCTTTTGGGGACCAACGCTGCCCCCATTGAATGAAGCTTGACTGCCTTAAGTACCCCCTGCCCCCTGGTTCAGAGGGTCAGTGCATCCCACTCTGACCTGACTCAGAGACAAAGCCCGCAGCAGATGAGATGTGTGTTCTGGAACAATCCAGCCTTGATAGCTCTTTGGTTTAAGGGTTTTTGCTTGTTTGTTTGGTTGTTTGGTTGGTTTCTAGGCTGTCTGGATTGCCTGTTAGAGACCCGGAGTGTCTCAGATTGTCCTGTGGAGGACCGCATGAAATGATTACATGGAAGAGAATTTGGGAAAACAAATTACTCTAAGTACATTAGCATCAAGCCAGAAAACCCGATATTAATGAAACATTTATTTAAACTGCTTATTTTCCAATACGAAATCGGTACTTGGAGAAGGGGATATTTGCTGGTGACATCAAGTTGTACACACATTGCAGATATTTGACATTTTAGATGGAATTCTGGAAGGCCCAGAATCTTCCAAATGTTCTGTTTGGGTACAGGGGCTGCTGGGCCACTGCTGTGAAATGAGGGTGGTGCCTTTATTTTTATATGATGCCTTAATGGGTTTAGAAGTAAAAATGCTGGAGAAGTAAGTTTCTACTCTCAATGCTGTTTTCGGTCTATGTGGCAAGGAGGCACGGGGTATAGACTTTATTAGCCACTCTTGGCTTATGCCATGGACGTTTTGCCTTAGTCAGCGTCTCTAGCCTCCGATAATTATCGCATCCAGGGAGAGGACAGTTAAAACAAGGGAGGGCCAGGGATTTGGAATAACTTGTTTTGATAGCTCCTCACTGTTGGCTTTTAGATGCCTTGAAGCATGACCCTTCCTTCAGGAAAAAACCAAGAAATGATTTCTCAGGGGATAAGAAGGTGAAGTATCTCCTGTACTGATTTATTTTTTGTTCCTCTGTGAACTATTTACAACTGGAATAAGAGGCAGTTCCACAATGTGTATGGAAGTATTATATGTTTAAGGAGCATGATATATACCATCTACTCTCAAATGTTTAGAAAATTGAAAGATAGATACATAGATGGATTGATAGAGATGGATAGACAGATAGAATGATATAGCAGATGTGGCAAAATGTTAAAATTGTCAGATCTGGGTATTTGGGGATGGGGTATGTTGGAGTTCTCTGTATGGGTTTTGTATTATTTTTGCAACTGTCCTGTATGTTTGAAATTCTTTCAAAATAAAATGTTTACAGGGGAAAAAAGAAACAGAAGGGAGAGTATATATGATCTGTATATATGATCTGTAAGTAAAATAGCTTGGAACCACCCTTCGATTGCCCATGCATTTAACAAGCACTTATTAAATCCCCACTCTCTGGCAGGCAGTACTGGTAGGCACCGGGGCTCAAAAGATAAAAAGCAGTTCTTACCCTCAAAGAGCTCACAGTTTTTGTCATTAAATATGTGTAGTAAAGTTATAGATACTGTGAGAAAAATATAATCAGGGACTTTGAGAGACGAATGCCCAGTTCTTCCTTTGGGGTTTGAGGAAAGAGAGACGGGGGTGTGAACAGATCTCCAGGACTTAGGCTTTGGTTTCTGACTTCGATGACCAGGTGGTAGACCACCCCTTATGCTGAGAGGGAAAATACAAAAAGCAGGAGGACAAGAACATTCTGATTTGAATTTGTTGGGGTTGAGGGGTCTGTGGGATGTGAGGTGGAGATAACCAGGGACAGTGGACTTCCCAGGCTGGAACACAGCTGAGCTCTGGGCTTGCTATATGTTCAAGTTTTCTGAAACAGCATGAAAAAGTTTCAGTACTATCCATACCTTGCTGATGGGGTTCCAGGTGGGACTCCTTTATTCTGAATTCTGCCGTGGCATCTTGGGCCATGTGTACCTTTTCCATTCTATTTTTCACCCAAGTCAGCCTCTTCCTACATGTCAAGTTTATTGCCAGGTGAGAGATTTATTTATTTCATTGGATTAAAGTAATATAGCTAATATATCCTTGAGGTTATCTTTGTACTTGCTCTGAAAATAGTTTCAGAATGATTTTCTGCTTGATAAGTGGGTATTAAACCAAGCTTGGAGAAAGAGAAGTGATAAGCATGGTGACAGACTGCGGCTATGCAGTACAGAGAGCCGCTGCTCCGACCTGGGCCTTGGCTGAGCTTGACCTCTAGGGTTTGGCATGAGCTTTCCCGGGCAGAATGGTTAGCTAGGGTCCCACGAACAGAGTATTTTATACGTTTTGGAATTTAACGTCAGTGTTAAACACCGAGGATTGGATTATAGAGCTTATAGCTTCTTTTGGTTTTATTTGCTTAGAGAGCAGACGCCTCTCAAATCTACTTTTGAAGCAACACATAAAGCGCTTCTGGAGAGACAGAAAGGCAAAATGATAGCCAGTGTGCATTTAAATGAGGATGAGAAGGAGGGAAGTGGACACATAAAGCACGAAAGTGGGGGACACAGAGAAGCAAAACAGAGCTGCAACCAGGGTAGCCCTTTTCCTAATAGTTGGGGAAACCCAGGCACAGACGGGTTATGGAGGTGATGTCAGAATGAAATGGACAGCCGGATTCTACCTGCTTTCTACTGGTGGCCTTGCAAGTGGCTGAAGTTGTCATGCCCTTGGTTTCGTTGCTCTAGGTATAGTGGGAAGTCTCCACTGGGCAGCCTCTGTCTCTCTCCCTCTAAAGCGCCAGTTCTCGCCCCTGGCTGCACATTCCAGCCCCCCAGGAAGCTTCTAAGAACATATGGAGGCCCAGACCCCATCCTGGGCCAACTGAGTTTGAATTGGAGGGGGTGGTGGGCACCAGGACATTGAAAGCCCTTCTTGGTCTCACCTCCAGAGCTCTTCATCTTGCCCAGGAGCATACGTATGTACACACATGCACACACACGCACACATGTGTACAGATGTGTGCACACACAGACACATCCCAGGCGATATTTCCTTTAGGTGAGAAGTTTTGTTAGGATGAGCAGACTCAAGGGTGGTCGCTTTTAAAAACTGGATTTCATTGCCACAGAGGGGAGTGGAATTGAGTCCATCACTCACCTGATGGGGGGCAGCAGGCACCTTTCTCCAAGGGTGGCTGAAGCATGGGGGGTGAGGGCAGGGTCCTAGCCTGGAGGGGCTGGGCTGGAGCTTGGTCGGGTTGACACAGCCCGGCACTGAGCCCATCATCAGGAGGGCATCACGGCCCCCCAGGGGACCCAATGCTAGGGCACTGGATCTTGGGCCGGAGCCCCGGATATCCTGACGGCTCGAGGTTAGGATGGTCATCACAGGAAGTGGGAGGTGAGGAGCCCTGGGGAGAGGAGGATGCAGAGGTCCAGTTGCCAGGGGGTGGTGTGGGGCAGGGAGGCTGAGCCTGCTCTAGTAGTAAGTAGCTTCATCCTCTGGCTTTCTTAGACCAGACGTGTTTTGCCCAGCGCAGAGCTGAGGAGCAAGCCACCCAAGGAAAAGACAGCTGGTTTTGTATTAAGTAATAGCCTTCCAAGAAAAGCTTCTGTGTGGATCAACTCATTTAAATTTGACTGGCTTCTGCTCCCCCTGGCCCCATCCACTCACTTCAGTCACTGCCAAGTGCCTGTTTATTGGGCGTGCAAGACAGACATATGCTTCAATAGAAAGTTATCGATTCAGGGTGAATGAAACCACTTTTCCAGTGACTGCAAATGGCTCGTCTTGGAGTTGCTCAAGCACCTGTACAGCTTTGTAAGGGTCTATCCAAGCTGCCTAGAAGATGACATTCTAACGTAGAGAGGCCTTTTCTCTGCAGAGGCAGCATTGGGATCAACACAAAACAACAAGTGCAAACAGTGGTGGCTCTGTGACAACCAGTAGGGAGGCAGGTATGTCTTTTGCGATCCTAAAACCTTTGCTGACCCTGGAAAGCCCTCACTGAACCTTCCCTTGAGTTTGACAATAAAAATGCAGTTCACGTGGTACTGAGGTTGAGGGATATGGTGAGTTGTTTGGTGATGGTCATTGTTGTGGTTGTGCGGCTGAAGCCAAAATCTTGCCAAGCCTTGGACTTACGCGTGTGGGACCTGTCTGCTGGAGGACCCCAGAGCTGCTGGGGTCTCAGCACGACCCAGCCAGGCTCTGTGCAGGAGGGTTGACGGTTTTCTTTACATCCCTGCCAGCAGTCTGCACTCAGAAATCGGCCGGCCAGGACATCCTCTCCTGGTTTGCACTCTCCCTTTCTATTTCTGGTCATATTTGGTGGTCATTGTTTATTTTGCTCTAACACTGTGCATGCATATAAGAAGAAATCAGATGAACTGGTCTGATGCCAGTGCAGCTTTGCAGCCAAGAGAGGACCTGTTTGGTGCTTCTGGACGTCTATGGCATGGGGCTTTGTCCATAGCATGTGTTGTTGATGGGATTTGAGATCCAGAATCAACACCTTTTTAATGCTTCCATCAGTTTTTGGGGCGTGGCTTATAGAACTCCATGGACTGAAGGAAAATGAAGTTTTCTCCCTTATTCCAAAACAGGGGTATTCAAACTAGCTTGAACATGCATGTTGGCTTATCTCTCCAGTAACCACCAATGTCTGGGGCCATTTCTGCTGGCCGTTTCCTTTGCCCACATATTGCATGAAGTGGCTTAACTTGTGTCCCTTCCACAGGCCATTCTCCTATGGCATCTGCAGATAAGTATCTAAATGTGTATATGAGGTTGGTCTTCACCACCCCTATTCCAAAATGTCTTCTGGTGGATGGTAAACACAGCCCCTTTGAGATCCACCGCTCTAGTTTCCACTTCTCCATCCCTTCACCTGCCTCATGCTTCAGACTAGTTCCCAGAAATGGGGGATTTCCTCTGCCCACCATTCCTGCTTCAGCACGCCAAGCCTCAGAAGTCTTGTCTTCTCCAGGATTGCCCCTTGGTTGTCCTTGTCTGGGGACAACGGTTCCCCATGCACTTTTGTGGACTCCTGAATCCAGTGGGGAAGGCTAAGTCCTGAACTGAAGCAGTGATGGTGAGAACGGAGAAGGGGTTGGGGAGTTCCAGTGATGGTAAGGAGGCGAGGGACACTGGGGCTTCAGCACTGATGAGGTGCAGGGGGTGAGGAGAAGGGAAAAATCCACACTGGCTTCTAGGTCTCTGACTTTGACGGGCACCTGGACAGCAGCTCAGTCAACCATCGTGGGGTGTTCTAGAAGAGGAGGTGGGCTGAAGGGAAGATGGCCCGCCTTGGCCCACCTTTGGCAGCAGTGTGAACTTAAATCTGGTCTGGCTGCGCCTACCACCTTTTATACTATATATATTACTCTGTAGATATTTAGAGTAGTTGCAGAAAAATGTGTTTTATCACACTTTTAGAAAACAGTGTCAGCTCTTTGCGTGCTATTGCCTGCTGCTAGCTCCATGTCATCTAATCCAGTTATTTACTTGGAAGATTCAGGTCTTGTGTAGACTACTTAGTTTAATTCCTCTAATAATATATCTTGGCAAATATTTTCCTCCCCTTCTGTAACTTATTCAGCTAATGGGTTGTATGAATTTCACTTAAATGATTCCAACAGAAGCATATAGAGATCTTGTAGCCTAATATTCCTAAGAAGCCAGAAGAGCTTACTTTGGAGGATCATGCTACGTGGAGGGTTAAGTGCAAGACACCTTGAGAAAGACTCCTACAGTAAATATACAAAAGAAATAAATACACAGCAAAGGTTTTCTGTTTTTTTATGTTACACTTTTAAGTTGTGTCCATTTTGTCATCTGCATGGTTTGGTGTTATTTATGTTTTGGTAGATAAGCGATTTCAGTGAAGTTTTATTTAGTGATTCATTATCTAGTTTTAAACTCCACTTGGGATGGAAGATGGATAAATTTTACTTCACATACTTGAAGTCCAAGGTTACCATTTGAGTGGTTTGAAACATTGTTCACTATTTTTAACAGACTCTTCTCCTTATGCTCAGCCTGACCTCAAAGTCAGTCTGGAACTAGGTTTGGGGAAATCTACAATGGAAGAAATTGTTTCTAGAATAGTAGTTCCACAGGATTTGATACATCTTATATCCATCTTTTTTTAGTCATTTGTGTTTTTCTTTTCTGAGTTTTGAAAAACAGCCTTGACTATATGATGTGGACATGTGGCACATACCATTTGGGATTCCAAATGTATACAGGGTTTTTAGCAAATACAGAAGGTGGCAATAGATATGGTGTTTGGTTTTTGTTGAAAGCTACAAAGCAGATGCAATAAATATATATACACACTCATGTACACACACACATATATTAAATACTTTTCAGGTTTTTGTATCTGTCAACCAAAGAGCAAAAAATGCTTTTGCTTAATTTAGTCCTTGTCCTCAAGGCTGTCAACCATCTTCCCACTAGGGCACCTAAATAAGTTAAGGCATGTGATGCAGTGGAAGACAGTTTGGCAGCTCCTCAGAAAGCTAAGTATAGAGTTACCATATGACCCAGCAATCCCACTACTAGGTATATACCCAAAAGAATTGAAAGCAGGGGTTCGAATGGATATTTGCACACCAGTGTTCAAAGCATCATTATTGACAGTTGCCAAAAGGTGGAAGTAATCCAGGTGTCCTTGAATCGATGAATGGTAAACAAAATGTGGTATAACGATACAGTGGAATGTCATTCAGCTGCAAAGACATGGATGAACCTTGAAGACCTCATGTTGAGTGAAATAAGCCAGGCACAAAAAGACAAATATTGTTCAATGTCACTGACAGAGAATAAGCAAGCTCATAGAGCCAGAATCTACAATACAGGCCACCAGGGGATGGGAGTAGGAAATAGTGAATTAAGGCTTAAAATGTAGACTTTCTATTTGGGACTATGGAAGAGTTTTGGTCATGGGTGGTGGTGAGGGTAGTACAACATTGTGAATGCAAATAACAGCACTGAAATACATATCTGAATGTGGTTAAAAGGGGGCAATGTTAGGTTGTACATATAGTAATAGAATAAAATAAAAAAAAATCCATAGAACTATACTACACAGTGAACTCCTAAGTTAAACCATGGACTATAGTTAATAGTACAATTATAAAAACATGCTTTCATCAATTGTAGCAAATATTCCACATCAATGTTAATAATAGTGTGGTATATGAGAATCCTGTATTTTATGCATGATTGTTCGGTAATTCCACAACTGCTGATTAAAAGCAAAAAAAAAAAGAAAAAAGAAAAAAGAAAAAAAGGCATGTGAAGGTCCTTAGTGTATTTTGAAGGACTTTTCACATGTTCTGTATCACCACTTGCATCGTCCTATTCTAAGACCTCAGGAAACCTGTGTGAGAAAAGATAAAAGCAGAAACTTTTGCCCATTTTTGGCAAACAGAAACTGAGTCATTGAGCATATAATTTGGGTGGGTGGTGGAGCTTGGAAGAGAGCAGGGAGCTTCTCACCTGCAGAGGTCTTCTCTATCTACAAGAGCCCCAGCTTTCCTTCCCTTTCCTTAGGAAATCACTGTGGGAAAGCTGGATATCCCAGGAAAAGTTTATAGGAGACGTAAGTCTTATTGCTTCCAACAGATGATAAAAGACGGATGTCAGTGAAGTGAATTAATAGACTCCTAACTTTAAAATCAGAACTCAACTTTTTGTCCCAGCCTAGTCGACTGAAATCCAGAGCAATTTGTTTCTCTCCTTGGGGATTTTAAATCCAGATGTTTTTATTTTGTCACAATTTAGAAACTAGCTGGAACTCTGTAAGCACTGCTTCATTTTATCCTCACAGTAAAACAAAGAAGCACGCATTATCGTCCACATTTTGCAGATGACAACTTCACTGACATAAGAAATTTCTGGAGGTCACAGAGCTGGGAATTGGTAAAGCAGGAAGTCAGACAGGTCTGTCTATCTCTTTCCAGGATGCTTTGACCCATCTGGGTCCCCCATGTTCTACCTTTAAAATAGGGGCCACATATTCTTGATACAGGTAGCAGCCCACCTACTCTAGGTAGGAGATGCTTCCTTAAGGTTCCAGAATAAACTTCTAATTGTGACTTCTCCACCATTAGAGAGGCAGTATAAAGTATCGACGGAGCTCCTGAATCAGGCTCCGAAACTTGCATCGTGACTCCCAGCACTTTGAAGCTGCGAGACCTTGGATATGTTATTTCACCTTGGCGCTTCTATTTTCAAAAACATGGGATGCTCTTAGTCCTTGTCTCAAATAGATGTGAAGGGTGTTGAAGAGTCAGCGCAGGCAAGGACCTCCAAACCAGGCCTGCCCCATCGTGGGGCTTTCCAGATGTTTGCAGCTTGTATGATTATTCTGTGTAGGGGGACATCTTGTCTGACAGTGGAGCCGGGAGAAGGTGCCTATCAGATATCACATTATGCATTAATTATTGGTGCCCATGGGCTCCCTGCTGGAGCCCGGTGTCATAGGAAACATTGCCATGGCAGGACACTGCAATGAAATACCCAGTGTCTAGAACATGCCTATTGTACGGTTTTTTTCTTGCTACGGAAACTGCTGCTCTCCTTGTCTCTCTCACCGTCCGCCTCCCTGAGGGTTAGAGTCCTAGAGCACTGGGGCTGGAAAGGGTTCTTAGACATCATGGCACAGCTCTCTTAATGTCCAGGGGCAGGAGCACCTGGTCCAGAGAGAGAAGTGACCGGCTTGAGGTCCCAGAGCTGCTGCAGGCAGACACAGTGCGGGACTGTGGTTTATGGCATGGTGTTGCTACACCACACATCGTGGAGCACCCTCTGGGAGAATGCAGGCAAACAGCCCTTCCTGTCATTAAAGCCTCTGGGTGTGTATGGCAAGGACTAAAGAATCTTCCCCCAGCAGCTTGGTGTGGTTCCAGCCCGGGATGTTGAATCCACTTTTACGAAATCCCTGGTATCTCAAGATGCGCTGGTGCCTGCTGAAACGTTCCTCCTTGGCGGCGGTGTAGCTGCCATGGGCTGCCCCCGGCTGCCTTGTTCTCTGGTATCCTCTGGGCAGAATCGCAGAGGCCAGCCTGGGAGCCGTGGTAAAGACTGAACGTGGGAAATGTTTTGTTGATGTCTCGGGTGTGTTTGATGAATCTGGCCCTTTGTGCCAGTTTCTTGTCAATGGAGTGAAGATAATACTCAGAAGTGTGGTAGGAAGTGGGATCATTTGGAACGTGCTGGTCTGGGGTGACATGATAATCCAGGAAGACCTCGTCTGGTCTCTCTTGGGCATCTGTTTGCTCCTCAGCCCTCTGTACCTTTCCAGAATGTTCTAGAACATTTGAGGATTTGGGGTTCAGAGTAGGTGAGGCAGGGAAGGGTAGAGCCCTTGAGCACTGAGCAAACCATCTAGACATTGTCCATTTGGGGCTTCAACCCATCCTGCTCAAGAAGCTGCAGAATTTTCCTCAAGGACAAATTTTTATGTATGAATACAAAATTTTTCTCAGTATCAACATAAACTTACAGAGAGAAAAATTTTTACTCAAGCATTACATGGTCTTTCTAGTGAATCTTTTTGCTGGATTTTAGAGCAAAGTGGAAATGCAACTATTTCTTTAAAACAAATGCTTCTCTGATTCGAGTTAAGTTGGTCTGTTTGAATTGTTTCCACACATGTAAACTGATTCCCTGGCTGTGGATGCCTGTTTTTTGTTTTTGTGTTTAGCTGTTTGCTACAGCAAGTGGGAGGGCAGCCCTAAAAGGTGGTCAAGGGCAAATTTAATGTACAGTAGTGCCTCGAATCTTGGCGTTGAATTAGCATATTGGATGTATGTAGTTTAACATTAAAACCTGGGCAGCAAATCGATCTTTCTGTTAACTGGGTGAAGGTCCCCTTTTCAGTTGGATTCAGAACATGGCACGGTGCAGGTGGGCCCTGGGAGCACCCAGCACCCCACTGTCCCTTGGTTTCTTTAAAGATGTCCGTAGATCGGTTGAAACTTGGATTGACTTGTTCCTGGACCTGGTGTGAGTTTTTTGAGTATTTATGTCTCTTTTGGAGGGCTTAATTTCTTAAAAACTCATAGAAGATTGTTGGAAGAGGTTGGGACGCAAGTCTGACTCACCCACAGTCTCCACGAGTAAGCTGCTTATTGAAATTGTTTCCTGGAGGAATGGCTTTTCTAAACACAGTCATTTAATTCGACTGACACTTAGTGTGTCATTGTGTAGACTTGGGTGTTTTTGCTCATTTAGGCACTTTGTTTTGGGGACCATCATTATTAAGCTATTATTAAGTCCATTGTTATTATTCAGTTAATATAACTTTAGAAAAAG
>PVKY010013283.1:0-11102 GCA_004027775.1 Bradypus variegatus | reverse complement strand
AGCGGTTAGGGGGGAAGGGCAGTTCCAATTATCAAACCTCCCAGGTGTTCCCGGAGATTTAAGTCGGTTCTCTGCCCTAACCCAAAAGTTGTTGGTATTGGCGTACGTTCCCTGGGATTTCTGAGCGGTTCCCCCTCCCTGCTGTGCTTATCCAGGACCTCTGCTGCGGCAGGGCCGTGTCATGTCACAAGTGCGCGCCGTTCTCCAGGGAAGCCCTGGGACGCCGGGCTGGCGCGCTCCCTGCCCGCTTCAAAGATGGATGAGTGGGAGGCGTTATCTCCTCCCTTTCCGCACAGCTCCGCTCTCCCAGCTCCGGGACAATCAGCCGTGGGTGTATTCAAAGCCACTGTCCACGGCAGATAATGCGGCGTGTGAATGGTGCTGTAGGGTAAACTCCCTGTCAGGCTGGGCCTCTTGGTGCGGCTCCGTGCCGTGCGTTCGGCCCCGGGCAGGAGCAGCCCCGCCCACTAGGGAGACGGCTGCAAGCAGCGCGACCCTTTTTTTTTTTTCCCTTTTGGCTCCCCTTTGCTCCCCTGGACCCGAGACAATCTGCAGTGGGTATGGGAAGGGGTATCCTCCACGCCAGACACCGAGGTGTTAGTCCACACCACTCCCGTCTTATCTGCCACTGCTCCCAGGCTCCAAATGCCAAGCCACTGTTTCCCCGCACCGCAGCGTGGCCGAGGGACTCAGCCGACTCACTCACTCGTTTCAGAATGCAGACCCCTGGTTTCACCAGATGCACGTTCCCTGTGGCTTTAGCAGACCTTGTCCGGCTGGTGCTACTTTGGAGGTGACGTTCTGGGTCACTTTCTGGTTTTTATTCATTGTTTTTCACGGAGGTGTCTCCTTGCTCTGTCTCACCTAGCCGCCATCATAGGTTCTCTCTGGGTTTACTTTTATCCGTAGCTCAATGGAAGCAGAGATGACCCACTTATCAATTTTGTGGACAATTTCTTTCTTAAACAATTATGAGTTGAACTAATCTCATTGGTGAAGTGTAACATGGACAAGTGTATTTAGTCATAGTTTTAGGCTGAAAAATGTCAACTGCTTAAACACAGTTGAGGGGGAAATCTGAGCTGAGAGCTGTTCATTTTGGCAAAGAATCCTTGCATTGTTGTGGGCTGGTTAATCCATGTTTGCCATGAGCCTTAAGCTCTGAGAGCCTGGTTTCGAGGAGAACGTCGGCAAATTATACCACATCCAAAAGGTGGTTGGTGGGGGCTGGAAGGGATACCATACTGAAGAGGGTTTCCATTTCTCCTGAGCTGCCTCTCATGATCCCATGGGGACAACTGGGGAGACATAAACTCAGGGGCAGAACTTGGCTTCTTGAAAGGACTCTGAATATAGAGTCAGGGATATCATATGGGGTTCCCTGCATTTATAAGAAGTTAGGACATGACCTCAAAAAGCTCTTATCTGTGCTAAGATTTGGTATTTGTATATCTTTCTTCCCCCTTTCTTTTCTCCCCTTTCTCTTTCTCTTTTACTGGTGCGTTATCCCTGTATGAGTACACCGAGGATGCCTCCCAGATCTTACTTTCTCTTTTGAGGCACTCTTTGGGGAAATATTGTTATATATTATTATTAAAGGGGTCAAAGTGAAAGTAAACTCTTCTTAAGGATATTTTCCCACCTATGATCTTCTGTTTCTGTCCCTGGAAGACTTTGAGCAAGAGTTTTGCAGAGGAGGCAGGCAGCTTCCTTCCCTCTTTTTATAATAACTTCATTTGTTGAGTGCCCAGCACTTTATATCCGTTATCCATTTAATCCCGGCCTTGGTAGTGAAAAAGCAAGAACTCTCGTTATCTTCATTTCAAAGATAAGGGGATGGAGGCCGGGGAGGCCAAGATCACACGCGGCCTGAGAAGCCGCGCTAGGGCCCGGGTCTCGCCGCCTCAGCCGTGGCCATCACGCCTCCCCACGTGGTGCAGAGGACTTCAGGCCTGGAGTGGAGCCCAGGGTTCCCGCCATTCCGCATCACATGTGTCCTGACCATCTTCCCTTCTTTTGTCTAGGGAGGAGGCAGCTGGAGTTGTGTGCCACGAAAGGGTGAGTGATGATCCTAAATGTGTAAGACTTGCTCACCTTCAGACTGCTATTCTCTATCCAGAGAAAAGAATCTTTAGCCAAGGACATCTTCAACTCGCATGTAACTTGGTTTGGGATGGCCTTATTTATTTATCATGAACAGAAGAAGGTGAGGTCTGTGGTCATAGAGGGAAATCCTAAGTAGCTTGCCTCTCCACAGATGGCTATGAACAAACACTGTATGTCATTGATTTTAGGTGTGCATATTTTCATATGTTAGCATCTCTGAAATTGGGATGTCTCACAATTAATGATATCTTACCATTGTGTCAGTTGATTTAGCAACTATTTTTTTCTTAAGAGCATGTTCAAAAAAATCAATGACACCTTAGATTTAATGATAAGTAAGGGTGATCTGTGCATTGGGTAATATTGACTGTTGCTTGTAATATTCATTAGCTAGAATTTTGGGTTCACTTTTACATTTTAAAAATTATCATACAGCAAAATTAGCTTTTTAAAGTGGAGGTGCATATAGTTTTATGAATTTTAATCATGTATAGATTCATGTATGCACCATCACAATTAGTACCGAACAGTTGCACTACTTGCGCTATATTCCTTTATAGTCCCCTCCAATTGTGCACTTTTTCTCTATGCATCTCTATACTTTAATCAAAAAGTTTATAACAACAACAAAAAAAGTAGAGACCTCTAGGGAGTGGGATTGCAAGTTGAGGAATTAGATAAGGGATTCTACTTTTCTTTTCATAACCTTCTGTTAGTTTTTTCCCTATGTTCATGTGTTATCTTTATAAAAATGATATTTAAAGGGATTTTCATCGCGTCAACTATAACAAAGGAAAGAAGTGGAGCCCTGTGTATGCACATGGCGAGATGCCAAGACATCTCGTAAGAGGAAAAACAAGTTATAAGGCACTGTGGTATATACTTAAAAAAAAAATAAAAAAAGACTGGAAAGCTATACACCAATTGACTTGACAGCATTTTTTTTTCCTTAACAGTATCACTAAGGGTTAGATTTGTATTAGGGGGTTGGGATATCATATTCAATATTATATTTTTTTCATAGAAGGTTTTTTAGTAATTAACAGTTATTAATTTGATAACTATAGAAAACAATAAAGAAATAGGAAAATAGGTTATAAAATGACACAAAAATTCATGGACACATTTATTAAGACACTTTTGGCCAGTGCAAGTTCAGCTATGCTCCTTGAGGCCTCTTTGAGGTCATAGCCTGAGCCTTATTTAAATCTTTGCAACATCTGTAGCATCTCTCACATGGTACATACTTACACAGTGCTATTTAAAATCAAAGGTCTTCAAAGTTCATCCATTTTGCTGCATGTATGAGAACTTCATTCCTTTTGACAGCCGAATAATATTCCATTGTGTGTATTTACCGTATTTTGTTTACTCATTCACATGGATGAACCCCAAAGACATTATTCTGAGTAAAATAAACCAGACACAAGAGGACAAATTTTGTATGATCTCACTGATATGAAATAATAAGAATAAACAAACTCATAGAGTAAAAATCTAGAATATAGGTTACCAGGGACAGGGTGTGGGTAGGGAAGAGAGAGTTAAGGCTTAAAATGCAGAGTTTCCATTTGGAATGATGGAAAAAGTCTTGGTAATGGACGGTGGTGATGGTAGCACAACATTGTGAATGTAATTAACAGCACTGAATTATGTATTTGAATGTGCTTAAAAGAGAAATTTACAGGTCATATATATGTTACTATAATAAACATTTTTAAAAAATTCATGGAACTTCACAACATAAACAGTGGCCCTGAACTTAAACCATGGACTGTAGCTAATTATAAAAGGTGATTTCATCAGTTGTAACAAATGTACTACACCAATGCAAGGTGTTAATAATAGGGTGGTAGATGGGAACCCTGTATTTTATGCATATTCTGTAAACCCACAACTTCTCTTTTTTAAAAAAAAAGGTAGCTCCACCACAAAAAAATTTCATTGATGGAGGAGGAAAAACAAACAAAACCACTTCCATCTCTTCCACTGCGAGAGGCGGTAAGGAGTAGTGAGGGCTGGTTCAAGCTCTGCAGTGTCTTGGGGCTGTCACTCCATGGTCTGGGGACAGGCACTGGCCCCTAAAGCCCATTCCCTGTGGGTTCTTGGGTGTTTAAGTGCCCTCAGTCTCCCCCATCTGCCCAGAGCTGCTGTATCTCACAGAGAACTGTCACCCTCAGTTTTCTCCTCTGTAAAGTGGATTCCCAGTCAAGGAATCAGGGTTGGCAGGAAGACCAGATGGGGTCTTGGACGGGGATTCTGCCTGCACGCCCGTGAAACGGAATGCAGTTACGCAGGGTTGCTACTGCTAGCTTTGCAGGGTTTCAGGTGGGCAGGTGTGGCTACAAAGTGTGGTTGGAGCCACACTGACACCTGGTGGCCATTCCTCATATTACATGAGCTGTTTTGGATTTTTTTTTTTCCCCTCTTATATAAAGTAACTTTTTCCCACGTTTTAATTTACGGGCTGTGCGTTTTTGTTTACATGGCTGCTCAGCTACCTCACCCTGAGAGGGCAGTTGGGTCTGAGTGGACACAGGGATATTGGAAAGGCAGTAAGGGAGACAAAAGCCCACGAACAGGAAATTCAGCTGGAGGACACTTGGGGTGCCCAGCAGACACTCCTGGGGCTGGGTCCGCTGGCAGGACTGGGACCTCCCTCGGCTCCAGGATGCCCTCGGCCAGCTTGCAGGGGGACAGTGGAGCACCCCCACTTACACCAGAAGGGCCTTCTCCCTGGTCTGTTGCTCCACGTGGTGACATTTTGGGGATCCCAGACGTCCTTCCCCCACCTTGGAGTCCTTGGTCTCCCAGAATGCAGCTCTAGAGCCAGTGTAGACCCTGCCCAGCCTCAGGTCCTTCCCTGCCATCCCCCGTCTTTCCCCCCGAAGAGCCAGCCCCTTGGTCCCCCTCTGGAGCTCCCTTGAGACCTTGCAGGACCCTAAAGGGAGCAGGGCAGGACCCCATGGCCTGGGTTGTGGCCAAGCTCTGCCTAGAGCCCAGCCCTCTCAAGTCCCCTGGTTCCAGGCTCCCCCACTTGCCCCTTTCCCAAGTTACCATCCCTGCTCTCTGCCCTTCACTCGAGTTCCCTCCACTTTGCCGCTGCCTGCTGTCCTCCCACAGCCCTCCCCACCACCACCACACACCCTCCTTTGGCTCTAGCCTGAGATCCCCTATAGCACCCCATCACCCCCCAGCAACACCTCTCAAAATATAGAAGGTTATCTTGCTGACTGGGCCTGCCCTGGCTGTTGCGTAGCCGACCCTCCTAAATTCTGACCCCCATCCTGCCCCCAGCTCCCAGGATTGGGTGGCTGAGCCTTGTCCTGGGGCAGGCCGCTCTCCCAGGTGATTCCCTGATGCTGAGTGGTTTGCTTTTCACATTAAGCTTTCTGTAAGTCCACAGGTGTGGAGCACATATCTGTTCATTTTGTAAACGGCTTAGGTTCAGGAAAGAAACTGGAGCCCTCCTTCAGCTACAATACTAGAAGAGTTGGAACCAGCATTTGCAGTATCAGAGCAACAAATGCACCTGACACTTTCCCAAAGCCCAGGAATAATTAACTGTTTTGTATAAGAAAAATGAAACTACACTAAGCTAAACACCTGCCCACAGCAAGGATAGTGGTGCAAAATGAGTTTTGCTTTGAGAATGTTAAGAAAAGGCTGGAAAGAGGTGGGTGCCTTGGGGCAGAGCTTCTCAAGCTTTGCTGCTGGTTAGATTCAGCTGAGGGGCCTTTTCAACTCAGCTGTGCCTGGCCCCCTCCTCAGCCCAGTTAGATCCCTCTCTGGGGGAGGGGCTGGCATCAGGCCAGCACTCCCTGGGTGATTCTGATGCGCTGCCCAGAGTGGGAAACTCGCAGTTCTGCTGAGCGGCCAGTGTAGGCACTGCTGGAGGCTGTTTACATTTAAATTAATTAAAGTCAAATACAGTTGAGTTTTTCAGTTGTACAAGATGCACTTCCAGTGCGCCATAGCCACGTCTGAATAGCGACTGACGTATCAGACAGTGCAGGTAAAGAACATCTCTGTCAGCACAGAAAGTGCTGTGGATGGAGCCGTCCTGTCATGGTTAACTCTTGCTTATGTTGTTGGAAGGTGGCTTAGGCAGCTTGCCCTTGTATGAAGTGGAGATGGTTTTCTGAGTGCGTCTAACAGACTGATAGACACCATGTGAGGGGGCTGAGGCTGCCCAGGCCCCTGTTTTCTGCTCAGTTGGCACCTTAGAGAGTCGAGAACCTTCTGGAAGTGTGTCCAGGGAGATAGAGGACTGGCAGCTTCTGGGCCAGCGCCCAGGCCACTCTCACCCAGGGGTGGACGTTTCCCACCAGAGCCGGAACACATGACAGGGGAACGGCCATCAGGGGCCCCCAGACTGAAGCACTGAGAGGACAAAAGACCCAACACCGGCCAGAAAGTCTTTATTCCCCCTGGGACGACCCATGAGGCCTCCTGGAGCTAATTCTCCTCTGGTATCTTGAGCTTCTCCTTCACCCCACAGGCTACCACAGCAAAAAAGAACTCTGGGAAGAAGGTGCGGACGTAGATGGCAGCCTTGGGGATGGGGTTGGCCATGAAGACCTCCTGCTTCTTCCGCCACACGGTGCGCATCACCTCCTCGGCCACCTCCACGGGGTGCACCCCGTAGGCCTGCTTCCTAAAAAAGACTGGGAGACCCCAGGCCGGGGTGGGGGCAGGGTTATGGCCTCAGGAGACAGGCTGGCCATTGCCCTCTGGGTGCCCAGGGAGGGAGGATGCGTGTGCCCAAGTCCCCGACCTGTTGTGGACCGGCCGTGAGATCCTGGGTGGGAGGAGCTGCCGAAGATATGTGGGAGAGCTTAGAAGAGAAGAAGGGGCCAGGTGAATTAAGGTGGCCCTGTTTACAGTCATGCAGCCGGGCTTGCCAGAGCCTCCTGGAAGCACTTAGGCTGCCCACCATCTTGGTTCCTCTTGGCTCCCTATTCTAGACCTAGAGCCTTGGGTGGGGTGTAGTACGTCTACGTTTAGAGTATTCTAGAATACTGATAATGGTAATGTACACTTGTAGAATACTCTACGTGCTGTTTGCTGTTCCAGTCTTTTATAAGCAAGCCATTGTAACCTTCAATCCCCTCAACAAGTTCCTTGAGCTATGCTACCCTCATTGGCTAAAGGGGAAACTGAGGCTCAGTTACTTGCACAATGTTACAGAGCAAGTGAGTTACTGAGTTCAGTGGGGCCTCAGTCTTTTAGCTTATGGGTTAGTATTCTCTCTACCTGGTGCCCCAGGACTAAAGGTTGGGGTCCCCTTCCTGCTGTGAGCTGGTTGCAGAGGTCCCATCACCCCAAGACTCACACTGCAGGACCCTCCCCCTCCCCCAGGGCCCAGTGAAACCAGACTGTCCCAGGGGCTCCCCGGGAGCCCTCAGCCGCTATCCCAGAGCTTCCCTCTGAAATCTCACATTTCCAGATGGAGGCTTCCCAGTTTCCCTGCTCAGGATAAACCTGGTAGGAGCAGATGAAGGTTGGGCTCACGGTGCTGACCACGACATCATATTCCTCCACCTCTGCCCGGAGGCAGTCGAAGAAGCCCAGGGCAGCGTGCTTGGAGGCAGCATCTAGAAGAGAAACCAGCCAGAGGGTGGTGCACATGGGGCCCAGCCCTGCTTCCCCGGGGGGAACATTGGAGATAAGAGCCAACATGCTACATTCCCACAGGGTCAAGAAGCAGCCTTTGAAGTCCCCTGGCCCTGACATGCACTTCGCAGATGAGGGTACAGCCAACAGAGCCATAGTGATGCGGTGGAAGGAGGCCAAGCTGGGCTGACTCCAGTTCAGCCAGTTGCCAGCTCTGTGACCTTGGGCAATTCACTTCTCCTCTCTGAGGCTCAGTTTTCTTATCTTTAAAATGGGGACAATATCTTCCTTGTAAGTTATTGTGAAGACAAATGAGAAAAGGTACGTAAAGTGCCTGGCCCAAGCGTGCATTCCCTTTCTTTCCCAGGAAGTCTGATACTTGGGGGACTCATCCCAGATTACAGGGCCAGCTGGTGGCCATGGCAAGCCAGGTGCCCAAATCTTCCCTCTTGCTTCCTGCCCACCTTTTCCTCTGAAAAGCTGTCCGTGTAATCTCACCAAATTCAGCTTCAAATCGTGGAGGCCATAGGTTGGGTAAATAAGAATAGCTCCAGGTATTCCCCAGAGAGTGGACATTCCCAAAGTTTAGGGAAGTTAGAGCCACCTCTGGAGTTAGTGAACCCTGACTTCATAGTTCGTGGGTCTTGTGTTGGAGTGTGAGCGAGGCAGTAGGTGGACATATCGTCTTCTCTACTACCATAAGAGTCTTGATGCCCAGATGCTTGGAGTCAGACCCAACTCCCTTTGCAACGACTCCTGAGGCGAGGGAGGGGTAATCACTCCCCTTTCCACGCATACACCCCCAGACTGCTCTTTGGAAGCCCTGACCTGCACCTCGCTCTACAGGGTCAGGAATGCAAGTGCTGCAGGCTGTAAGATGGGCCAATGGACAGGCAACCGCGGGAGTTGCTGTAAGGATCCAAGATGTGTGCAAAGCGCAAGGCTCAGGGCCTGGGGCATGGAAACCCTTTGGGTAAAAGGTCAGTGTTTTCATGTCCACTTGAGTTGTCAGCAGGGTCCCAAATTAAAAATATCTCTGGGGAACGTGTGAGTTGGAAAGGAGAGGAGCAGGCCCCAGGCAGATTGTGGTGAACAGGAAAGCACACGTTTGTCCTGCCGATTGTCCCTAACTCAGGAAGCTGGGCCCTTGGCACCAGATCTTGTGATTGTTCAGGAGAAGCTGGAGATCCTGCTTTCTATGAAAACATCCCAATATTTAGATCTTGTTGACTAATGATAAAGAAAATACTATCATGTTGGCCGAAGCAAACCCAGCTGGAGCCACCTCAGCCAGTGGTCTAAGTCTCCCCTTCCTGGTTCATATGATGATGCATGTGCGTCATTTTATTTGAACCCCTTCCTGCAACTATGTGAGACCAATGGCTCGTTAATTGATAACACTGAATAAAGAGAGTCAGGAGAGCTCTAATCTCTACTTTATGAAGAGTGAAGAATGAGAAGCTCAGAGAGGTTCTGTGAAAGGTCTGAGGTGGCACAGCCAGAGGTGGCAGAGTTTGCACTTGAATCCAAGCCTCCTGACTCCTTTGCCCCCTCAGCACTTGACTCATGGTTCATGGTGAACCCAATTTTGCCTGCATATAAAGGGTTACCATAGCCATTAGGGAAATCCACGTGAACACCACAATGAGATACCACTTCACATCCACTAGGATGGCTGCAATAAAAAACATGACAATAACAAGTGTTGACGAGGATGTGGAGAAATTGGAAGTCACATGCATTGCTGGTGGGAATATAAAATGGTGCGGCTGCCATGGAAACCAGTCTGGCAGTTCGTCGAATTGTTCAACATAGAGTTATGTATGACACAGCAATTCCATTCTTAGGCATATACCCAAGAGAACTGAAATCATATGTCCAGACAGAAACTTCTATGTGACTGTTCATAGCATTAATCAATAGCAAAAAAAAAACAGCAACAACCCAAATGCCCACCAACAGATGAATGAATAAATGAAATGTGGTGTATCTGTATAATAGAATATTATTCAGCCTTAAAGGAATGCATTTCTGATTCGTGCCACAGCACGGATGAACCTTGAAAACATCATGCTAAGTTAAAGAGTCTAGTCACGAAGGACTGCATAATGTATGATTCCATTTATATGAAATGTCCAGAATAGGCAAATCTATAGAGACAGAAAATCAATTAGAGGTTACTTAGGGCTGGGGAGAGTGGGGGTGTTGGGGAGTGTGGCTATGGGGTATGACGTTCTTTTTTGGAGTAATGAAAATGTTCTAAAATTGTGGTGATGGATGCACAACCCTGTGAATATACTGAAAGCCATTGAATTGTACGATTTTAATGGATGAGTGGTATGGTACATACATTATACCTCAATACAGCTGTTGCAAAAAAGGGAGGGGTAAGCAGCTTGCTGTTCATTTATCCACCAACTGAGTGATTCCTGCATTCATTCAACAAGCGTGCAAGGGGCACCTGCTCTGGGCTGGGATCTGAGCGAGGAGCTGGGGATGCAGAAATGTGGTGGAGAAGCTCTGCCCTCTTGGACAGACACACGGGCAGGTATTGTCCACGTGGTGTGGTTAGTGGAGTGAGAGGGATGTGTGCCTGATGGAAGGAATCTTGGCATCGTGGGCCCAATGCCAGGCTTGCGGGTCTGGTTCTGGGCCTCAGAGCCCCCAGTCTCCCTGCCTGGTGCTGACCCTGAGTGGCATCACTTTAGTTTTGACATTTAGGTTGGAAACTGTACCCCTTAATTCTTTAGCTGCAGGGAAGCCAGACCATGGCTAGGGGGTGGATGGGGGTGGGAGTGGAGATGGCCCTTGTTAGAATTCTTAGCCCTTGCTGCTGTGTTTCCACAGTGCTCTGAAGAAACAAGGCATTTGTCCCATATTGGTTGGTGACCAGAGAGCCTATTGCAATGTCCAGTGACAAGTTTTCATGTCACCTCTGCCTGCATCTCCAGCATCTGGCTTGTTGAATGAATGACAGTTGTTGGGGATTGAGTCATGTCCCCTACAAAAGGCAGTTCAGGTCCCAACCCCTGGTTCTGTGGGTATGAATCCATTATAAATAGGGCCTTTTGATGAGGTTACTTCAGTTAAAGCACGGCCCAACTGAATCACGATGGGTCTTAACCCTATTGCCAGGCTTTATAGGGAAGGCCACAGAGTGAGAAAGGCATGGAGAGCAGCCAGAAGCTGGAAGTCAGTGGAACCTGGAGCAGAAAGGGGAGGATGGTGCCATATGTATCACCATGTGATGGAGAAGCCAAGGACCCCCAACGACTGCCAGCCAGTCAGAAGGTAACCAACCCCGGGAGAAAGTGGGTCTTCTAGCCTCTGAAACATCAGCTAATAAATTCCCATCGTTTAAGCCAACTCACCGTATGATA
>PVKY010013282.1:0-11109 GCA_004027775.1 Bradypus variegatus | reverse complement strand
GTTGCAGGACCCCATGGTCCCCACACACTTAACTTTTTGTGGAACAACTACACTGACCTTCAGAAAGGCTACACCGTTTCACCTGCTTATCAACAGCAAATAGGTACATCTCTCTCTCCATGTTTTCTCCAACACTTTTACTCCTATATATATATTTTCCTATAGCTTTATAGAGTTATATTCAAATACCATACATTTACTAACTTCCTTTTAATGTCCATAAAAACTGCCATCCCTGGAAACCAAAGCTACTTCCATTCTGGCTTCCTTTGCTGCAGCAAAACTTTGGTGTCCCAAATAAAATGTTGCAGTCTGAAAACTCCACTCCAATTTATCATTCACATCAGAAATAGACTCTGAGGCAAGAATTTTGGGGCAAAAATTTTATCTGGAAAGTGACTTCCAGGAACATGAATAGGGGAGCAGGAAATCTGGATGGAAGGTGCTGGAGGTTGGAGTTCCCTAGAGGCAGAGGTGAGGCAGGGTCACAATGCATGGGAGTTATGGGGGAGGGGGGAATAGGGATAGGGGTGTGTGGGGTTTAAGGAGTGTGGGAGGCAAAGAGAGAAGGGAAGGAGCTTAGCGGGATGGGCTCTTAGGTCAAATCAAGACTTGGCATGACCTGTGAGGGGTGAAGGTTTGGAGCGGAAATGACTCTGTAGAACAATCCATGTCAGTGGATCAAATACTGTGTATGCAGGTGTGTGTGTGAGAGGGGAGTGAGGGAGATCGGCTGTAACTTCCTGGGTTAAGGGGCTTTTGCCAGCACAGGGCTATTCTCCCAAATAGGGGGCAGAGGTGAGCTGCATTCAGAGCACATGGGGATGGTGCAGGAAAGGGGCTCTGGGTGGGGCACCCACAGCGTCTGGGGAAGGAGCAACAAGGGATGTGATAGTTTACAGGTTACGGGTGAGGACAACTGGGGCGCAATCCTGCTTTGAGAGGCAAATAGAATGCGTGCCCAAGAAGTAGTCCACCAGCCTGCCGGAGCTGGGATATTTATACTCCAACTCCTTTCGGTTTTCTGGAAAATCTCTCAGTGGGCGTTAATTCTTGGCATTAGAGGAAGCCGTCAGGCGACCTCCTTTGCTGGGAATTGGTGTGCAGCAGAGCGGGAGGGTGTGGGGTGTGGACTGGACGCCCAAGCACCAGGGAAAGAGCAGCCAGAGGGTCGAGGAAAACCAGGCGCGCAAGGAAATCATCTGGCGCTCCCATGATTAGACGTTTAACACGAGGGTGCTCATCCCACTGTATCTAGAGTCCTTAGACTGGCAGAGCGTCAGGGCCGGCTCTGAAAACCCCAAGAAGGACGGATCTCTCTCTGGAGCCCCCACCCCTGGTTTTGTCTCAGCCTGGCGCGGCGAGCCAGGCGGGAGGCGCGGTGGCCCGGGCAGTGGAGGACACATTCGCGCCCGGCGTCAGAGAGAGGGGCTGGAAACCTGCCCTGGAAAATAATGAGCGAAGAAGCCTTTCCTGATTAGTTAAATCCCGCATAATCCTGGCTGATGAAGGCAGATCCGGACCCCTTAATGGATTCAGGGTTCCAAAAACGATTCCGGGGGCCAACCCGGGGCGGGGACGCTCGCGGGGACTCGGCCTCTGGCTGCGGATTTGTCTATGCGTGTGGCGGCAAGGGGCTTGGGAGGAGCCCACTCTTCACCCCGCCAAAGCCCGGCGCGGACCGCGTGAGACTCGACACCTGCCGGAGGGCGCCCGCGAGACGCGTGGAGCGTGTGACGCGGGGGCCCGCTCGCTCTCTCCTTTCCACGTCTCCTAAACCCACTAGGAGTGACCAGTCGCGCTTGACGGACGCTGAGCGCAATTCGCCCGCCCGGTTCCGGCCGCTGCGCCCCCCATCCCCGGGAGCTTGATTCCGGGCAGCTGCTGGGGTAGGGGTGGGGAGCGGATTAGCGCGGCGGAGGGGGGGGGGGCGGGAGGCGGGCAATGAAGTGCCCTCTGGCTCTTCGCCGCGACGCTCCAAAAAGGAGGCACCCCGGGGTTCAGCTCGCCTCCGCCTGTTCTCTCGGGCCCCTTTCCTGCCGGTGGAGCCGAAGGAGACGTTAGGGACGCCCCCGTCCTGGAATTGCAGGGTCCGCCCTTGAGGCCCGGTGTGACAGGGTGAAGAAGTCTCAGTTTCTCTCATCAGTAAAATGGGTTTGGTAAAATGCTCCCTCCTCCAAGGGGTTGGAAACGGAGATCCACTGAGGTCACGGCTTGGGGGCCCGAGGTTGGGCCCCGGAATCTCTGGGTCTCTGACCATCTACGTGGGGTCTGTCCTTTCTCGGTGATCTCCTGACTCCTCTGGCAGAGTTTAAGGGAGGGAGACCCCAAGATTCCCGCCGGGGCGAAGCACCGCGGGCGGCATGTCCATGCTGAAGGCAGCTTGTGCAAGTCCCCGGGTGCACCCGGGCGGCGGGTCTACACCGGTCTACACCGTCCCCGCGCGTTTGACCTCGCTTAGACCACCTTAGGGCCTCAGGACAGGACAAAATGTGTGGAATCTAGGTGTCTGCCTTGACTGCAGCCCTAATCCGGATTTACAAATGAGTTAAGAACGCTGCCCAGCACATCGGCAGGTTCCTGTACGCCAACGTCTTCCCCTGAGCCCAGAGATAAATCTTGGGGAGAAATATCTGGCCGAGCCGAAAACGACCGGGCGTCTACAGCTAGCTACCCGCGAGCCTGAGCGAATCAAATGACAATTATCCCAAAGGAAAGTTACTGTTTTCGCTAATCCCTGGAACAGCTTGCAAGGGGCGATTTGGGTCTTCCTTTAATAATGGAAAGTTAATGCACAGCCTCTTGTAATTATCTTTATTGGAAGCCCCTTGTTTGAGCTGCACGTTTAGAGGCGGAGAGGACCCAAGCCAAGGCACAGCCAATGAGGGACCCACTTTCCGTGTCCAGGGGAGAGTTGTGCATCCAGAATGGCGCTGAGCCTCTCGGGGAGGCTCAGAGAGTTGTCCCCTCCCTGGCTGGGTAACTGCACACTGTCAGGCCCCCAGGGAGTGGGACTACAGAGGTTCTGCTTTCAGGAATGGTAAGCATTTGGGAATGGTAGGCTCAGGGGAGTAGGTGAGTGGAGTGGTCCATGATAAAGGCAGAAGACAAGAAATGAAAGAAATGTGGCTACAAAACCCAGAGGCAATAGCCTCTTCAAGAACATGGACTAGATGTGTCCCCTTTGCTCAAAAGGTTGACACCCCTTTTCAACATGAACAGGTTAGGGTGTTCATTGCCTAGACATCCCTGAAGATCCAGGAAGTGACTGAACTAGAGGAAGGGGTAGCAACAGATAAGATGGAATTTAACAAAGGATTATGAATACTGAATATTTATGTCATTTTCTTTTCCTTGGTTGCTAGGGCACTAGAATAGTTAGAAGGAAAGAGTGGAAATGGTGAAACTGTAACCTGTAGCATCCTTTGAAATTGGTTCTATAGGTACTTGTTAAAAGGCAATTTGAAAGCTGTAACTTTTTGTATATATGTTGTATTTCACAATAAGGAAATAACTGAAACTGTGGTACTACAACTCATAACAACTTTGGAAATTTCCTATATATCTATTTATTTAATCATACTTTGTAAGATATTACCTTTTTATATATATGCTATATATTGTAATAAGGAAATAACTGAAACTGTGGAATTGTAACCTATAATATTTGAAATTTGCTCTCTATTTGTTAAATTGCACTTAGAAAGTTGTCACTTTTATGTATATATGTTATATTCTACAATTAAAAAACATAATGAAAAGGAAAAAAGTTAAAGAAAGAGAGAAAGAAAGAAAGAAAAGAAAGAAAAGAGAAGAAAAGAAAAGAAAAGAAAAGAAAGCTAAATTTAGGTCCAATGCCTCTATCAAAAGTCTCAAACTCCCGCCCGGGAGCCAGGATGGCTTACCCACGTGTTTTGTTTGGCCCCCAGAGTCTTACAAAAACAGGGCCAACTTTAACAAATCTGGGGGTTTCATATGGAAATCAGGCTCTTTGCATAATTATAAATCCTGACAACAATTTATTAGCCCCAGTGCGGAGGGGGCGCCGGGGGTAGACAGACCTTATTTTCCAGCCCCATCCCCCTCCACCACCCCTTCTCGCGTTTAGGGTTGTTCTATAAACACTGGCACATACTTATACCAATGAAGTATTCATTGTTTATCGGAACTTCCAATTTAACTGGGCCTCTTCTATTTTTATTTGCTTTGAAATCTGACACCTCTATCCCCATTGTCTTAGTCGGTCTCCCATCTCCCTCTTGCTGTCATCTGCCTCTGGTCCTCGCCCTCTCCCCACCCCGTCAGAGTTTTTTGACACCCCGCAGCTAGGCCGCTAGAGTGCTGGGGACGAGGAGGGAGATCTGGCTAGAAGGCGGAGTGGCCATGGATTCAATACACGTTTTTACCTCCTTTCTCCCATAGAGATTCCCTGGGAAGGCCTCCTTGACTCCAGCGGGGGTCAAATTGGTGGTAATGTTGGAGGTGCGGTTGGGAATTGGGGTTCTAGGAATTAGCGGGCTACTAGGCCGGGCCGCAGAGGCTTCAGGGCATCTGGGAGCGGGCTTCCACTCGGAACGTCGGGAAGGGAAGCTCACTCCGTCGTCTGGACCCGGTGGCTTTTATAGGAACCGGCAGACAGCGGTTGTTGTCCCCTTCCTCCTTCCCTCGCCCAGCAGGAGACGAGGGGGAGAAAGGGGGAGTGAGGGGACTGCAGCTGGGAGGGCGGCGATCTAGGGGAGGGGAACTGGTGGCGTCTTCATCCTGTGGGCCCCGCAGCGCAGACGCGCCCGCGCCCGCGCCCAGCCGACGGATGGTCCAGATGTATAAAGGGTGGTCTGAGCTGAGCCCTCTGCGCAGATAGCACCCAGAGAGGGTCGCGCCTCGCCGGCTGAGAAGCCATGACCGGCCGAGACGCGCTTTCCGACGGGCGCGCCAGGAGCACGGCGCTGGTACCCGGAAGCGCCCGCCCGGGCCCGCGCCCCCGGGGCTTCGCCATTATAGACCTGCTAGGCCTGGAGGCCGAACTGCCGGCACCAGTCGTCCCCCGGCCGGGATCGGGCTGCGAGGGTCCCGCGGCAGCGCCCTACCCGTGCCCGGGGCTCGGCGGTTCCTGCCGGGCGCGAGGAACCCTCCCGCTGGGGCTCGGCCTCCTCTGCGGCTTTGGCACGCAGCCGTCCGCGGCCACTGGAGCGCCCTGCCTGCTCTTAGCCGACGTGCCGTTCCTGCCGCCCGGGGACCCTGATCCCACCGCCCCACAGCTCCCAAGCCGCTCGTGCCCACCGCCCCCGCCCGACCGCGAGAAGCGCAGCGAGAGCGTCTCGGCGTCCGGTAATCAGCCCCCCCGGGTCGTGCTCCTGACCCTGTTCCCCTGGGCTTCGGGCCGTGCAGGGGTAACACACCGTCTCTCCACTGCGTCCCATCCCCAGCATCACGGATTTAAGGGAGGGCCTGACACCAGAGCAGGAGGGAGGCATATCCACGCAGGCTCGCCCAGCCCACGCCCCTTCTTCTCCTGCTTAGATCCCTCCTCTCCTCCGGGTTCTGGGTCCCAGCTCTCAAAGAAGGGCCTTTCTCGAGCGCCCCGGAGCGAATTTCTACCTTGGGGGTGGCGTGGGTCCAGAAGGCGCGGGGCTGTCGTGTCCAGCAGAACAGCAGGAGAAGATGATTCCCAGTGGGCGCTCAGATGTTTGCTGAATTGATTGACTCGCTGACCCGTGCCTGGTGTCCGCTCTTGCCACTGGTCTTGGAGCTGTCCGCCTCTCGGCGTGCTGAAAACAGGGTCCTGGGTGTCTCCTCTCCTCAAGCCACCTGCGCAGAGGAAAGGAAACGACCCCGCCGGTTTCGTTGTGGTTACTTATGGCGTTTTGTTCGCAGCCCACGTATTGCCGCAAAGGTGCCACGGATTATAGGGAAAGAGAAGGAAGCAGTGGTATTTTATGAAGGACAAGGGCCAAGAAATGGAGAGGTGTGGGGGTGGAGAAAGAATACGTGGGCTGGGGGAAACTATGTAATAGAACCTAGAGCTGAGCATCCAGGCAGCCAAGGCAAAAAAGGGTGCATTGGTTCTCACTGGTAATAAGAGGAAGCACATCATGTCAGCAACTGAATGAGGATTTGCCCAATATGTGTTCTAACAGGAATTTGTTCACAAGTCTCTATATAAGATAAAATGAAATTTCCTTTTAGTTTTCACTAAAAAAGGTAGAAACTGCATTCACAGGATCTGTTCCTTGTTCTATGAGAGCTGATAAAACAAAAGGTGAAATGCAACTAAATCCTAGTCCATAGGGCATTTCTGGAAGAGTAGCATCATCCGATAGAAATACCATGAGAGCCCCTTGTGTAATGAAAATTTTTCATGACCACATTAAAAAGTAAAAAGAAATGGGTGAAAATAATTTTAATACTATATTTTATTTAATCTGATACATCCAAAATATTATCATTTTATCTGTGATCAACATAGACTTATTAATGAGATTTTACCTTTTCTTTTTGTAAGTCTTAAATCCACTTATATTTCATATTTACAGCAGGTCTTACATTGGGCTAGCCACATTTCAAGTGCTCACTAGCCATGTGAATGGCTGCTGGATTGGCGCACGGCAGATATTAAATATGATAGTCCAAGCATACAGTTTTTTGGTGAGCTGATTGATGTAGAAGCAAAACTGACATTTTATTATATATGGCTTCCTTCATTAAACTGTTAATATTTTTAAGCCATTATGCCTTTTAACAATGAATCTGGTAATAACTTTGTAACTTTCCTTTCTGTCTGGATCATTTGTTGTGATGGATTCCAAAAGATAAAGCATAGTAGAATGGTTGTTAAATTTTAGGTTGCATATGAATCCTCTGGGCACACTTGTCAAAAACGAGTTTCCTGACCCTTACCTCCAGGGATCTGGAACTGGTAGGGCAGGACAGTGGTGCGGTTCTAAGATTCTGATGTCGCAAACCTCAGCCCTCTCTTTGAGAAAGACTGGTGTAGGTGAAGGTGAGGAAGTTGAAGGCAGAGGGAAGTGGATGAATTTGGAAGCTATCTGGGGAAAGGCAATGCAATTTGTGGTCAAGTAGCTTTGTCATCACCCAGCCTTGGATTTGAACCCCAACTTCACCATTTATGGCCTGTGTGATCTTGGGCAAGTTACGTAACCTCTCTGTGCTCTGGTTTCCTCATCTGTCAAAAGATGATAACAATAGCAGCTCCTTTGGAGTTTCTTTATTTGATGAAAAATAGTTGAGATAATTGCCTGGAGAATGCTAAGGCTGCGCAGAATATAGTAAATGCTACAAGTGTTACCTTTAATTGTTACATGCCCATAATCCTGAACAGGATCACAGCTCTGACCCCTGGATTCAAATCTGGAAAATAGTATGAAAAATATGCTCACCACTAAAGTCTTCTCTTTCGCCCTGTGCCAACAGAAGAGGACAGCCTGTCAGAAGGCAGGAGTGATCTGAAGGTGTCTACTGCCCCCAGCAAGCGGAAGAAGCGGAGACACAGGTAAAAGTACTGTCCATCTTCTCCATCCCATCCGGCTGCCTAACCTCAGGGCCCAGTCCCTGGTTTTATGGGACATGCATCTGGGAACTGATGGTCCTGGGTTACGGCAGCCCAGAGACCTCCTGGCTGGAGTGAGAAGGCCAGAGTGGCCATTCTGATACATGATTGTACAATTCCAGGAGGCTATCAGACAACCCTCACAGCTTTTCAAAGACCTGATTTTAGGATGAGCAGATGGAATTCACTGAGGAGAAAAATGAGTTCAGGAGCTCTTGTTTCATTGGAACCAAACTTGTGGACTTTGTAGAGGCTAACTGCTTAGGGCCAGGAAGAGGGAGAGATGGGGTGTCCTGTTGTCGAGGCAGACTTTTAGGGGTTGGAAGGCAGGGAAAGCAGGAAGGGGCATCCTGCAAAGCTGGGGAGCCCAGGCTGGCACCTGCAGACTGATGCTCACATGTGTGTCTCGGCAGGACTGTTTTCACTGCCCACCAGCTGGAAGAGCTGGAAAAGGCGTTCAGCGATGCCCACTACCCCGATGTGTATGCCCGGGAAATGCTGGCAGTGAAAACCGAGCTCCCTGAAGACCGCATACAGGTATCAAGGGTCACCGTTCTCACTCTTGCCCCCAGAGAACCACAGACAGGTCATTCTCACACACAGCCACTCCAAAGCACGTTCTTGTTTGTGCCAAACCAAGGCTCACTATCTGAAGGCACCACACTAGGGTCATCACTTCTATTTGTTTCAAGAGGATATGCCCTCTACTCCTCATGCTTTTCACTCTGTTAATTAATTAAATCATTCTCTAAAATTATACAATAACAAGTGTACTGCAACTAGCAACTACATAAAGATTTATCAATGAGAAAAATGACTATCCTGCCACCTTGAAACCCTCAAATGAACCAACATCAAAAGCCAGATGTGAACTTCCACATCTCCTCTCCATTTCACATCTATCTGTCTGTCTGTCTGTCTAATCTATCTATCTATCTATCTATCTATCTATCTATCTATCTATCTATCTATCTATCTATCTAATCTATCTGATCTTCATGTGGACACATTGGGTTTTATTCCTCGTTTTTGAATGGTGGTAGCATTCTACCTTCATTACCCTCTTCTTACTTGACAACCCCTCTTGGCCATTCCTCCAAGTGAGAAGATATTTCACCAACTCACTCTTTGATGGTCTGACAATATTCCTCAATGCTCCTTTATTAAGATAGTGTTTTTCATGAGGAATCTCACCAAGAAGGGCCATTGCCAGTGAACTCTTTCCAATCAAGGAGAAAAATCAGTCAACATTGAAGTCTACTTCTTTATACAATGCATGATAAAGCACCTTGACTTTATTTGTTTTCATTCCTGGCCCTACAGTGGACTTCAGTGGGAGCTGGTAATGTGTTGCCCCACAATGACAGATCCTGAAGTTTGAGTGCACGGTAGGCACTTCGCCCAGAGAGCCTCTGCCCTTGAGTGGACACTTGGATCTTTTTGGAGGAACTCCACGTGTAGGGGCAGTTTTAGCTCTCTGGAGTGTCTCTCATCACAGGTGTCTCTTCTCTTCCCACCTCCCACCAGGTCTGGTTCCAGAACCGGAGGGCTAAGTGGAGGAAGCGGGAGAAGTGCTGGGGCCGGAGCAGCATGATGGCTGAGTATGGTCTCTACGGGGCCATGGTGAGGCACTCCATCCCGCTCCCGGAGTCCATTGTCAACTCCGCGAAGGGTGGCTTGGTCAGCTCCTGTGCACCGTGGCTCCTGGGTAAGAGAAGGTGCCCCCAGTGAGCACACGGGGCTGGTGCAGAGTGGGGGTGTGGCTCCCCAGTTTTGGCTGCCCTGTGCAAAGACAAAGTGATGGTAACTTATTCACATTCAGGCTCAGAATGTCACATCTGATTTCAGTTAATTGCAAGGCTTAGCGTATATGGAAGATCACCTCGTGTTTTCTTGAAACTGTGCAGACCATATGTGGAAAGGTCATGCCAGGCTGTTTACAGTACAGAATACATATTTGGGATCTAAGAGCAGAGTGATAGGCTTGCATTATGTGACATACATATTTCCAAAATGTCAAATGCTGTTAGAAATTTTGGAAACCACACAATAAGAATGTTCCAAGATATCATAAAGGAACCCTGTAGAGAATCTTTTCATACAGTGACTCATCATTTCTTGCTCTATCTTTTGGGTAAATCTGAATATAAACTTTGATTAACAGGAAGTAAAGCACAGGACAGTGCTGCATAGTAAATCTGGAGATAAGTAAACCTCTTCCTGTGCAACGCAGGAGGCCTGGCTTCCGGTTCTGGTTCCAGCCATCAGTGACCTGCCATGTAGCTTTTCTATCCCTTGGTTTCTCAGTTTAAAATATTCTACAGTGGTGAGGTGCAAGCTTTGGGGCTGCACATGCTCAGGGAGCGCCTCTCTCATTGCTTGTTTGCAGTTTCCAGGGACAGACTTGGCAGGGCTCGGCTCTGAGGAATGAGTCACAAACTGTGCACCTCAAGGGGACTAGAGTTATGGGTAATGGATGGCTGATGGTGGCGTTTTAGCTTGAGAGTTTTTCCATCCAGTAAGCAGTTTTTGAACATCTACCCAACAGAGACTATGCTGGACAATGAGATACCAAAATAAATATGATCTTTACTCAGTCCTGAAGAATTGTAGGGACTAGAGAGAGAGAACTGGGAGCAAGGAACCCAGCAACCCCCCATGGGGGGGACCTTGTGAAGGGGACAGGCATTGGGGGCATCTGAAGAGTAGCCGCCACCTGGCTTTAGCCGTGCAGACTTTAAGATGAAGTGGGACCACTGTGGCCAGATGTTCTGATATTTTGAGAGAAGCTGGAAGTCTGGCTTTTGAGGAGCCATCTCCTGATTTTTCAATATTGGCAACAAATTAAAAATATAGATACATAAAATCTCTGTGCCATCCAAACAAATCATGTTAGCTGCCTGCATCTGGCTGGCAGACACCTGTCCTCAACCCTTACTGGGAGTGGGCTGGGGGTGGGTTATCTACCTTCTCTCCTGTAGGATCTGGACATTGGCACTGCCAGGGATGGCTCTAGTGGGTTTTGGAGGACAATGATAATAAATTTACTCAATTGCTGACTTTAAAGATTATTTTAATTTTAATTTTTATTATTTTTTTTGCAAGGGATGCACAAAAAGTCCATAGGGATGATAAAGGACCCAGGAGGCAAAGAAAAGACTTCGGGACTCTGGGGCTCAGACCACCTCCCTGAAGACTCCAGCCCAAGTCAGGCAGGGTCCCAGATGGGCTCAGACAAAGCAAGCCCCGAGGACAGCCTGGAGTATGTGGCAATGGATCTCTCCAGCTCTGCTCGGCAGCAGAGGGCCAGGGCTCAGGGGTGCTCAGACCCCACGGGACTGCAGGGGCTCCAGGGGCTGCAGCCTGGGAAAGTGGGAGCCTCATGAGTCCCACCTGCACACGGTGGAAATGAGCAAATTTTTCCTGACATTTTTCAAAAGACAAAAGTTGTCTAAGACAAATACTCTCAATCTGATTTTCTTCTCCTTTTGGTGTCTGGATAAACTTCAATGCCACTTGCTTTTAAAAGATAAATGGGCATG
>PVKY010013281.1:0-11099 GCA_004027775.1 Bradypus variegatus | reverse complement strand
ATTTTCTGAAGAACTGCCAAACTTTCTTCCATAGTAGCTGCACCATTTTACAGTCCCACCAACAATGAATGAGTGCTCCTATTTCTCCACATCCTTTCCAACACTTCTTATTTTTTTCATTTTTTTAATAGTAGCCATTTTAGTGAGTGTGAAATGTCATCTCATCATAGGTTTGCTTTCCATTTCCCTAATGGCTAATGATGTTGAGCATATTTTCATGTGCTTTTTGGCCATTTCTTTATCTTCTTCAGAGAAAAGCCTGTTCAGTTCTTTTGCCCATTTTTTAATTCTGTTGTTTGTCTTTTAGTTGTTGAGTTGTAGGATTTCATATATATATGTATATACACACACACACATATATGTGTATATATATACATATATATACACACACACACATATATATGTGTATATATATGTGTGTGTGTATATATATATTCTGGATATTAAACCCTTTTCAGATATGTGGTTTTCAATTATTTTCTCCCATTGTGTAAGTTGTCTTTTTACTTTAATGATGAAGTCCTTTGATACACAAAAGCTTTTAATCTTAATGAAGTCTCACTTATCTGTTTGTTTGTTTTTTTCTTTCGTTGTTTGTGCTTTGGGTATATAGTCTAAGAAACTATTGCCTAACACAAGGTCCTGAAGATACTTCCCTATGTTTTCTTCCAGGAGTTTTATAGTCCTAGATCTTATATTTAGGTTTTTGATCCATTTTGAGCTAATTTTTTAATATGCTGTGTGGCAGGGTTCCATTCTGTTGCATGTGCACATCCAGTTTTCCAAGTAATATTTGTTGAAGAGGCTATTCTTTCTCAATTGAATGAACTCGGTGCTCTTGTCAAAAATCAATTGGCCATAGATGTGAGAGTCTATTTATGAACTCTGAATTCAATTCCATTTGTCTGTAAGTCTGTCCTTGTACAGTACTATGCTGTTTTGACCACTGAAGCGTTGTGGTAAATTTTTAAATTGGGAACTGTGAGTCTTCCAACTTTGTTCTTCTCTCTTAAGATATTTTTGGCTTTTCAAGGGCACTTACTCTTTGATATAAATTTGATTATCAGCTTTTCCATTTCTGCAGTGAAGACTGTTAGAATTTTGATTGAGATTGCATTAAAAAATCTGTAAATCACTTTGGTCGCATTGACATCTTGACTATATTTAGTCTTCCAATCCATGAACATGGAATGTCCTTCTACTTATTCAGTCTTTTTAAAAATTTTTAGCAATGTTTTGCAGTGTTCTGTATATAAGTCCTTTATGTCCTTGGTTAAATTTATTCCTGGATATTTGATTCTTTTTGCTAGTGTAAAAGGAATTTTTTTCTTAATTTCCTTTTAAGATTGTTCACAACTTGTGTATAGAAACACTACTGATTTTTATGTGTTGATCTTGTACCCTGCCATATTGCTGAATTGGTTTATTAGCTCTAGCAGCTTTGTTGTAGAGTTTTCAGGATTTTCTATACATAGGTTCATGTCATCTGCAAATAGGGAAAATTTTATGTCTTCCTTTCCAATCTGGATGCCATTTATTTCTTTTTCTTGCCTAATTGCTTTGACTTAAACTTCCAGTTTAATGCTGATTAACAGTGGTGACATTGGGCAACCTTACTTGTTCCTGATCTTAGAGGGAAAGTTCTCAGTCTTTCACCATTGAGTATGATATTAGCTGTGAGTTTTTCATATATGTTCTTTATCATGTTGAGAAAGTTTCCTTCTATTTCTAGTTTTCTAAGTGTTTTTATCAAGAAGAGGTGCTGGATTTTATCAAATGCCTCTTCTGCATCAATTGAGAAATACTGAGCTTTTGAATTCTGTAATTCTCCCCAAATTGATTCAATGCAATTCTTATCAAAATCACAACAGTTATTTTGCAAAACTTTACAAGCTAATCCCAAAATTTTATAGAAATGCAAAGGACCCAAAACACCAAAACAATTTTTGAAAAAGAAAAACAAAGGTAGTATATTTATACTTCCCAATTTCAAAACTTAAAATAGAGCTACAATAATCAAGACAGTGTGTTACTGGCATAAGGATAGACCAATACCTTGAAAGATCAATGAAAGAGAACTGAAAGTCCAGAAATTAACCTTATATTTATGGTCAATTGATTTCAATAAAGTTGATAGGCAATTTAAAGAGAAAAGGTTAATCTTTTCAACAAATAGTGCTGGTGCAATTGGGTATCTGTATGCAAAGAGATGAATCATCTCACACTGTACACAAAATTTAATGCAAAATGGCATAGACCTAAATGTAAAAACTAAAAGATAAAACTTTTAGAAGAAAACATAGGAGAAAATCCTCATGACCTTGATTCAGATAAAGATTTTTTTAGACATGAAAACAAAAGCAAGATCCATAAAAGAAGAAATTAATAGAGTGGACTTCATAAAAATTACAAATTTTGCCATCAAAAGACCATTAAGAAAAGGAAAGGCATGTCAAAGACTGGCATAGAAAATATTTATAAATCATGCATCTGATGAAGGACTCTTATCCAGAATAAGAACTCTTATAACTCATCAACAAGAAAACTAACCAATTATAAAATGGGCAAAACATTTGAATAGACATTTCACCAGAGAGAGATAGGAATGGTTAATAACTATATGAAAAGGTGCTCAACATCATTAGTCATTAAGGAAATGCAAATCAAAACCACAACGAGACACCATTTTACACCCACCAAGATGACTATACTTAAAAAAAGTCAGACAATAACAAGTGTTGGGGAGGATGCGGGAAAAACTGGAATCCTTATACTTTGTTTGTAGGAATGTAAAATAGTACAGCCATTTTGGAAAACCATTTGGCAGTTTCTTAAAATGCTAAACAGAAGTTTACCGTACAACCCAGCAATTCCACTTCAAGGTATATACCCAAGAGAAATGAAAACATATGTTCATACAAAGCAGAATTATTAACAGCCCCAAAGAGGAAATAATTCAAATATCCATCAACTGATGGATAAACAAAATGTAGTATATAGCCATACGACAGAATATTATTCAGACATAAAAAGGAATGAAGTATTGATACACACTAGAACATAAATGAACCATAAAAACATTATGCTAAGTGAAAGAAGCAAAACACAAAACACACATATTGTATGATTCCAATTATATGAAGTATTCAGAAAAGGTAAATTTATAGAGACAAAGAGCAGAATAATGGCTGCCTGGGTCTAGAGGTAGGAGCCAAGATTGGCCACAAAGAGTAGACACTCAGGATCTTTTTCAGATGATGGAAATGTTCTAAACCTGGACTGTTGTGATGTCTGCACAACTCCCTAAATTCACCAAAAATTGAATTATATACTTCAATCAGGTGAATTTTATGATATTTAAGTTATACCTAAAAAAGCAGTTTTTAAAAATTCTACATGAATTTTAATTGTTTAAATCTTCCAAACTTACTATTCCTCAAATCTCTGGTGGTTTTATTAAATATATTCAAAACTTTTCTCTAATCATTCCTGCTCTGCTACCAATTTTTTTGACTTACAGTCAATTTTTAACAGGTAGTGAAAGCTTAATTCTCAGAAGTTTGATTCATTTTCTCTAATATATATAATCAAAATGACAATTTTGATAATGCGCTTCTTTCATTCCCTAATGACACAGAGTTGATGTAATCAGACAAAATAAATGATCTCATGACTCAGACTGTAATACTACTTTACAAAGCTGTAATAATTCTAAAGCCCATAAGTCTGCTGAAGAAATAAAAATACTACCTGTCAAATAAAATAATGTATACACTCTCTGGTATGTACAGTATAAATCACAGTCTAATTTTGGCTTGATACCCACTTTTGCATCCTAGATTTTTTTTGCCCCTTTCACTTAGAGAAAAAGAATTTAGAAAAAGTCCCAAGAAAATACAGCACAAATGTGTTTCCTCAGATCTCAGGAAGAAAGACTTTCTCCAACTGATTTATTCCCCTAAAACATATAACCTAGACAAATAACTTTGATCTGTTCTCTGTAGTGCATTTACCCTGGGGTAAAAAGAGATCATGAAAGACACATACTGACCGTTTATTTCTCTGTAGATGACCAGGTACATTCCTGATCAGTCATCCTTCTTTCATTTGCTGTTCCATTCCTGAGTCTCATCAGTGGCTTTCAGAAATAACTGACCTGAGCTCAGTTTGATCCACAATGACCCTGATGGCAGGTTGTGGTCCTTCATTATTCCCATATAGTCTTTAGAAAAGAAAAAAAGGATTCTCTCAACCTGTGGTTTACAGAAGGAATCTTAAAATTGTAAAGATGTGCAAAGATTTAATTTCATGCCAGTCTTCAGGTTTTAGTTTCATTCCAAGTATCTCCTTTACCATATAATTCTAAATTATTAAAATTCTGGGAAAATGTAGTTACAATTGAATATGCATTACACCCAAAGTGCATGTAGATAAAAAAAAAAATTCAACTCTTAATTTTTATCTGGCCTAAAAGAGATCTATTGACATTGAAAATAAAGCCAGAGTCAATTCAATAAATACATATTGAGCACTTACTACTCAACAGGCCATATACATTTATATATATTCAAATAAGGAACAATTTCTGCCTTCAAGGAGTTCATAAGCTGTTGGGAGAGAGAACCATAACTAAATACAATTTAAGTCAGACTGGAATATGTGTCACAATATTTCAAAAATATTATGGAAAGAGAGATGGTGTCTGGGAACAACTTAGGGAAGTATCAAAGAATTGACATGAAAAAAGAATGTAATGCTTCAACTGGAAAAGAACGGGGAAGATGGGGTGACCCTGGGGAACAGAGTCAAGTGAGGTGTGGCTAGAGTATCTGGTGAATGAGGACATATTGTCAGAACAGCTGGTATAATAATAATAATAATAATAATAATAATAATAATAGCTAGCATTTCTTGAGTACTTACTATGTGCCAGATACTAGTCAAAACTCTTTACCTATATTAACTTATTTGTCACAACTACCCTAAGAGGAATTTATTATTATTATTCACATTTTATGGAGGACAAAACTGGGTTATGGAAAGGTTAAGTAACCTGCTAATAGCTACACAGACACAGCTAAAAGTTATGGAGCCAGGACCTTCAAATCTATAATCAAGAAAGAAGACAAAAATCTGCCTCATTCTGCACCACACTCACTATAAAAGTAATTAATAGGTCTCTTAATTATCCCTTCTCTCAATTCCTATGCCATCCTTCAAGGCCTAGCTCAAATGTCACTTCTCTGCAAAGCATTTCTTGATCCTCCCAGCAGAAAAATCTTTCTCCTCTGAACCCCATAGCATTTTATCTGTATCAATCTTATGGATATCATAAAATTTTGTTCCTGGCATTACAGATTTTATGTGTGTCTTCCCTTTTTTTGTTCTCTTTTAGTCTGATCCACTTTCTATTCTTCCCAATTCCTACCTAGGACAGTACCTGACACATAATCTGTGGAGCACTTTTTTTTTTCAATTTTTGATCCCAGGGCTGGACATGGGGCTTTCTGCTCACCCCTCCTCCCCCAATTCCCTAAACTAATCACACAAAGAGCCTGCCAGGTTATAGAGCAGTTATTCTCTGCAAGGCACTGTGCTAAGCATTCTACAAGGATTATTTCACAAAATCCTGACAGGAATACAATTTACCACTCAATAACTATTTTTAGCCCCAACCGTGACAAATAAAAATACTAGAAGCACCTCACCTCTGTAAGTGAGACAGATATGTCCCAGCTGTCAAGGAGCTCTCAGTCTAGAGAGGTTGGTACTATTGATATTCTGGGCTACAGAGATGAGGAAAAGAGAGGCTCAAAGAAGTTCAGTCATTTGTTTGCCCAGGATCACACCCCCCCAAAAAAGGTGGAACAATCAGGATTCAAAACCAAGTCTCCAGACTTGAAATTCAGGACTCTATGCACTTAGACACCGTGTTCTAAAGGAGGCACTTGATACTTACTGAAGGAAACAAGGTTTAGAATACTTATAAAATACTTACAAAAGAATACTTATAAAAATCATCTCCAGGCTAATGAAAGGGTTCACCCGCTGTTGTTCTTTATTAGAGGAAAACAGGATATGCGCAAAAGTGAATAGTAGAGAGAAGTTGTAGTGGTGTCTTAACACTCACTAGCAGCTCAGAACTACTGCTAATCAAGTGATCTATTAACTGAGGATTGCGGATTCCTTGTGCCGTTCTATGTCCCTTCAAGTGGCTCCCACTGAGCAGTGTCCCTTAAAGTGGTCCCTCCATGAACGCAATGCTTTGATGCACCCAGGGTAATTATCAGCAGGGAGACCTTGGGCTATTTCTCCTATCACAAACCCGAGTGGAGTGGAGTGAAAAGTAAGGATGCACAGTTCCTTACTTAACCATGGCGCGCTTATTCTTGAAAGACACATTCATACCCCAAGAGATGCCCTCAAAAATGTGTGAATCCTCAACTTCCCACTGGAGGGGTTAGGAAAATGCCATGAGGAGATTATCATGAGAGACCCTACAACTCCTCAGGCGTTCCTCTGTCCCTGTGGGTCACAAACACTGGCTGGGGACCGCGAGTTCCTCACCCGACATTCCCCCCTCCGTCTCTCCTTCATCCCGAGTCGTCTAACTGCTCACCAGCTTTCCTCCCTCGGTTACCCTGGCAGGCCCATTGCTTAGCCTATCCCAATCTCCTCGAACAAAAGTGGTTTGCGTAGCGGTACCCGAAAACATGGACCAAGCAAAAAGAGGCTGCTTTTTTTAATCTCAACAGCAGACCGCCTGACTATCAAGTTCATCAAGTTAATTAGCGGAAAAAGTCTGTAAAGACCGAGCCTCGGATTTTAGATTCAGCCCTCGGCAACACTCCACGCCAGACCCCGCCCCCTGCGCTCCGCAGTCAGCCCGGCAGCCGGCGCACACCGCACGCGGCCCGGACGCAGAGGCGGGCCCAACGAAGGCCTCCCGCTCCCGTCGCCCCGCCCCCGCCCCGACATTGGCCTGCTGTGGGGGCGCCGGGAGCTCCTAGCCCAGGCCCCGCCTCCAAAGGAGCGCTGAGCGCATGCGCCCCGAGAGGTGGGCCGGATGAGGAGCCCCGCCCGCGGGGAGGAGACGGGAAGACGGAAGTTAGGGGGTCGACCCTCACGGCTACGCCCCAGACTTGGCGCCAACTGGAGTGCGCGTTGAGGGCGGAGCGGAGAGCGGTGGTCGCCTGGGACCCGCCCGGGGAGACATGGAGAGCTATCTGGCGGCCGCGGCGCTGAATGGGGTGAACCGACTTACTCTGCAGCGCTCGGCTAGGCTGGGTCAGGAAGTGCTGGAGCGGGCCAAGAGGAGGGCAGTGGACTGGCACTCACTGGAGCTCCCCAAAGGTAGCATGGGGGTCCTTGCCCCAGAGAGGCCCGACCAGGAAAGACGGCCGGCAGCCGGTCCCCAGCGCCTTTTCCCAGAAGAGGTGAGGGCCTCTGCTGGGTGACCAGCCCATTCATTCCCTCAGCGGTGGTGTTCTGAGGATCAAGGTGCGTCACACTGTAGCACCTGAGAGATCCTGTCCTTGGCGGAAGCTGGAAAGGATCAGGCCTTAGATGCGAGATAGTGAATGGGAAGGCCTTGAAAACGCTTTACATTTCACGGATTCTATTGGGTAGCTGTAGGATTCCAATCGTGCTCAAGCCTGGTTGGTTACTTTTTAAAAAATTTCTTACATACTGCTATCTGATATCAGGAGAAAAGCCAGCAAACATCTTTTAGGTTCTGGGTTACTTGCATGTCTCTGAATTCCTTTGAGAGTTGGAATTCTTTCTCAATTAAGACCCTACTTAACTGACTTCAATTTGCAGAGGCCTTTCCAAAAGTAAAAAGGAGGCTGTTCCCAAAATGACTTCATTCTCCAGTGAGGAACACCTGTTCTCACTTGTGACTTGCCATTTATTCAGAGAGAAGAAAGACACCCATCCCTCAGTGCTTCCTTCAGGACAATGGCTGAATTCATGGACTATACTTCAAGTCAGTGTGGGGTAAGTTGGTGTATGCTGAAGCCATGCCCCTGACCCACTTGCTGATGGAATTTAGGGAGAACCTATAAACTGTTTCCCTACCCTGCACAGCCTTCATTGGTAGATTGTAATCAGTCAAGGACTTAAACTAGCTGGTAAATCCAAGTTAGAATTCAGTCAAGTATTTATTGAGTGCCTAACTATGTAGATGTTGAGGATACAACAATGTGTAAGGCAGAAAAGGTCTCTGCCCTTAATTGAGTTACCAGTTTAGAAAGAAAAATAGCTTATTTGCTCAATTCCAAAAGAATCAAGTCACTCTGAACTGGAACTGAGCTGCTGTCTTCTCAAAATGCATTGAAACAAACATAAACTGAAACAAAATCCCCGTGTTAGATCTTAACTTCTATTATTTGTTTCAGGTCCCTGGCAACATAGTCTTTAAGTATGTCCCTATGGTCCATATCAAGTTGATAGCGACTGAGGTGGAAAACAGTGCAGTGCCCTTGTCCTAGGATAGTATGGCTGAATGAAAGGAGCAGCTTCCCAGGAATCAGACCCATGTTCTGATGCTTATCGTTATAATGCCTTAGGCCGCTTAGTCTCTCCAGGACTTACCTTCCCCATCTGTAAAATGCAGATTTCTAAAGTCCTTCTCAGTCTTAACAGTTTCCTTTGGTTTCCATTGAGAGATAAACACGAAAAAATTGTCATAAATTGCAGCATGAAGGATTTAGGTGAGATTTTTGGTGCCATTCATTGAAATGGGTGAACAAAGGTTTTAGCATCCTTCTTAAGGTTTTTAAAACCATACACTTAGGTCATCTTTAAGTACTTTGAGAGAATAGTGACGACAGGCCAGGCAACATTCAAGGAAATCATCTGCATAGAAGGTACTCTTTATCTTCTAGGAATTACAACAGGCTCTGGTATCTTCCAGCCTTAACATTTTGTGAGTCTCATGAGGTTGTAAGGAAGCTGGTATATAGGGGAGAAGGAAGAGAATACCTTGTTTCTGTCCTACTTTTAGGTTTCATTGTCAATATCTCAAAAAAAAAAAAACTCTACTTTCTACATCTTTTATAAAATCTCTGTGACTCCAAGAACAGGAAACCAACCAGTGAGAGTTGGTTCAGCGAATTTTTGTTTTATTTGTTCTCCTAAGTGGTTTTAGAAAAATCCATTAACTTCAGCTCTACTATAGTGATTAACTATTATAAAAAAAAAAAACATTTTGGTTCATGGGTTAGTAAAAGGAATAATATTTGTCTTTGGTTTGAGGTTTAGCAAATTTGTTTCTTCATTTTGGTTTTCAGTTCATACTTTAATTTGAGTCTCCATTATGGAATGGAGCCTCAGAACCCTTTGGCTTTCTAGAAATAGAAGTAGGAACAGTCTTCTGTGTTTGCTGTCACAGTTTTGAAGCAGCCCCTAAAATACATAATTAGATCTGTGTCTTGAAGTGCTGCCCCAGTTTATCCTTCTGGTCACATTTCACATGCCTTAGACACTGTCCCCTACACTATGTTCAAAACAAGTAGGCTTGTGATGTCCTCATCATTAGTCATAATTGAGGGCAAGTCTAAGATTAACTTTTAGGGTAAGGAAGGAAGTGGACAAGAAAAATGTAACTACTTGCTGATCCTTTGGTTTATTTTCCTTAAACTGGAGACCTCTCTACTCCCCCACATGGGGAGCATGGGGAGAAGGGCTGTGTGGCTGTTGGGTTTATGTTACATTTCCTGCTATATTTCTTAATATCAAGGAGTGCACCTCTCTCTTCCCTTGTCCTTGACTGAGACTTAGACAATAAATATGGATCTGTGCATCAGAATTTGTCACGACAAAAGATGCAAGGGCATGTATTATGTTGATACTGGGTCAAAGACCTGAAAATTGTTTAATCTTGTTCTACCCAGCTTTAGTTGGCCAGGGTTGTTGCCCTACAGAAGCAGCAGGTGGCAGCAGAGTAATGCCAAATGCAATTTCCTTCTTTGCAGCCACTGTGGTTGTTACATAACTTCAGAACCTGCAAGAATGCAGGTAATTTACCTTTGCTCACTTGCCTCCCTCCTTAACCACAATTTACCCAAATATCAGAATAGTGTTTGAAAATTTTGACCAGATTACTTGGTTATCCAACAATTTCATATTACTTCTCTAGAAATATTATTCATCTGTGCCAGAGGAAGGAGGGGCAACCCACATTTATCGTTACCACAGAGGGAAGTCAGAGCTGCGCTTGTGCTCAGAAAGCGGGAATGGTCAGGTATGTATCCTCAACTATCCTACACTCTGCCCTCAGCCTCCCAAGATGTGAGACGTTGTATGAGGGAGCTCTTGCTGGACTTGGTATTATGGGTTGCCTGTATGTCTCAGCAACCCAGTGCTCAATGGAAACATATCGACTTCTCAGCCTTAGAGAACTTACAATGGTGAGAATGAAGTAAGAGTTTATCTGAAATATAATATTGATGCCACCACAGGATCTTCAGTTGAACCTGCAATGCTGGGCCACAGGATTCTTGGGCAGGCTTAAAGAAAAGAGCTTCAGTTATCTTCTACAACTAGAGATAGGAAAGAGATTTTTAATAATCACATATTTTACTATAAGGTAGGTGACAACTATTATGTCTTTGGAAACTTTAAAAAGGAAGTATAAGAAGGGATCTCTGTTTTAACAAAATACTTTTCCTAAAGATAATAAACAGTAGAGGCTTTTTACTACAAACATTTTTTCTTTTACTACATGTCATTTGGGGGAAAATCAAAGATTCTGCTTGTTGAGCTGATACAACAGGAATCGTTTCCAGTGTATGTGAGGGTGTGTGTGTGTGTGTGTGTGTGTGGTATGAAGTTTTAAAAACTTCTACAACTTCAGGAACTTCTGACACCAACTGTGTGGGGGTACAAAAGTTCAGTCAGCAACTGCAAAGACTGCAGTAACTCAATTCAATTCATTGCGGACTTTAACTCCCTAGAGTTAGGCCAGACTCCACAGGGTAAGAGCATCCTCTACAAGATGGCCCTTCAGGGTCCAGTGACAAGTTCGGGAACGCTGGTCGCCTGCACTTGAGACCTACTAGCTGTAAATTTGGGAGCTTCCACCATCTCCTCAGGTT
>PVKY010013280.1:0-11099 GCA_004027775.1 Bradypus variegatus | reverse complement strand
GTTTCACTTACAGATTTTATGCTGTGTTCTCAGGCATTCCTCCCAATTCAGGTTGGTGTGTGATGACTGGACGGTCTCGTTTGTCCCCCTGCAGTTATTCTGGATTATTTAGTAGTTGTTTCTGGTTTTTTTTAGTTGTTTCAGGGGGACTACTTAGTTTCCACTCCTCTCTATGCAGCCATCTTCCCGGAAGTCGGAATATTTTTTATACTGCATTTTTATTTATTTTTGAGTCAGAATCTTTCTTAGCTTTCCTAATAGGTATGTTGCACCCTTATATTAGTGCTAGTTAAATTTAGACACTGTGATTTATATATCAAAACAAATGTTACAGGAAATAGAGGATAAAGGATTTAATTATATAAAGAGATTAAATATTTCATGCAATTAAAGAGTCAAACATTCATAATTCATGAAAAATTAGCAGCTTCGGTTCAAACTTCCACAGTGTTATTTATTGGTTAGACAAAGGCATTGGTATTTGTGTTTTTTAAAAACCTTAAAAGATTAATTGGGATTAAAATAAAGGAAATCTTATCTTCTAATCTGGGTCATCCAATTTAATATAAAGAAACACTTGTTTCCCTTTTGAATGTTACATTTGCTATTTCCATACAGCTACTTCAGTGATTTTGAATTCTTGTAGACTGAGGTTCTAATCCTGACATGTGTGAGTGACATAATCACAGGAAATTCCTTCTACTTCGTTGGATTGCAGTTTGCTTATACACATGGGTTATAACAGCACCTCTCTTTAGAGTTCACACAAATTATATAAATGACTGAATAAGTTAAAAGGTATCAGAAACTCAATAAGTATTATATTATTTTCTATTTCTCCCTACTTATTCAATACATTTACAAAAAAAAAATTCTGAGCGAAGTTTAAATGCTTCAGAGTATATAATCACTAGTAGCCACTAATATGCTACATTTGTTTTCATAGTTTATAAAAATAAATTATTATACAATTACCAAGTCATCTACATTGGTTTCTTAATCCTTTGATTGACAAATTCCATTGACTATTCAATATTTACCTCAAGCCCCCTTGAAAATAACAGATCCTCAAAATTTTTCATGCAGTTTTGGGGTTCACACATGCCCTAAAGTCCCTCCATGGAACTCCAGTTTTAAAATCACTACATTATGGGATCATTTGGATTTTATTGCGAAGTAAGGCAAGCATTTCAATATTTCCATATCACAGCAGAAAAATATTTGCATTTATAAGCCAGCATACTCAGGAGGAAGTGTTTGATTTGCTTCTGAAAATGTGGCTCTCCAAGCTGAGATGGTGATTACTGACAAGGGCAAAATGACAGACACTTCCTCAGTTCCATGACCTCTGCTTCATCCATGCCCAGAGCTCTCTCCTAGCATGACAGGCAATCACTTCATTTTCTGACTTGTAATTACCACTATTTCTAAATTGTTACTGCTTTTCCAGAGGCCTGTGTTGCCATTCTCTTCTCCCCACTTAGAGCTGATGCTGACATTTTCTTTCAGGGCTTTCTGTGCAAGATGTGCTCCCTGATGACCTTTGCCTTCCTCCCTAAAGTCATACATTCCATGCAGCAGATTTTGTCTTATTGAGGCAAAAATTAAAAATGGAATTTTCCCCATATATTTTAAATATAAATTTTCAAACAAAAGTATTATATACCTATAGACATAGATATATTTATCTAGCACATACACAAATAAAGATATAGATAAAATACAGACTTTAAGCCTCTCTTCTACTGAAGAGATAGATTAGGATACAGTAAAAAAAATGGGTATTTCATATCCTACTTCCTACAATTGAATGATTTCAGGAAAATTATTTTAAACTCCTTGAGTCTCAGTTTTCTCATCCCTACACTGGAGAAGTACACCTATTTCAAAGATCTATTGGGACGACTAAATAAGATGTCTGCAAATGTGGTTTAGGTTCTTCCCTCTGGAGAAAGATGCTTCAAATTTCTTTATTTCTCAAAATAGAAATATATCTTCCTGCTCCCTCTCATTGGGGAAGATGAAAATTCCAATAGCTTCTTCTCCAACTTCAATCAAATTTTTAAAGATTTCCTGGCCCATGTGTTGCTAAGAAAAATCATCTACAATGTCTGAGGTTGTCATTTTAGCTGTTCCCTCTGCTGTCAAGCTTTGCCTTTCAGCGATTCTGCAGATCTCTGCCATGGAAAGCAAGAGGGGCTCCCCAAATAGAGTTCTGTTCTACTGAGTGGAGACTCAGTCTCTGAGACCCTTGTTCCTGCTCTCAGGGACACAATACTTAGTTTCCATACATTTAAAATAATCCACACAAATCTACCATCAAGCATGGGCCAGTTTCTCTACTCCTACCCCACCCATCCACCATCAGCTATAGAGTATGCATGTTCTCCTTCCATAACTTTAACCTTAAAAATTCTCTACCCTCCATCCCCATTGCCTTAAGGAATCATCCGCTTTGTCCTGTCATCAGCATCAGAAAACAAAATCTTTTTATTACATTCACAGAAAAACAGGAGTCCAGAATAAAGGCCATACTGTTTTTTTAATTCTCTGGAATATGCTGTTGCTTGTAGAATATAGTAAATTAATATTGCAATATCTTATCCTTTCTTTTATGTACACACATGGTCACAGTGCTCAATATATAGACGGAGTTGAATAAATGTTAGACTCCATTACTTACTATGATGTTTTAAGAGAGTTGTTAGAGCAAACAATTTCTGATTGCAAAGTTTTCCCAAAGAAGGAACAGTGAAGAATCACTTAAAATGTTGACTAGATTATCTTACCTACATTCTATTGAAAACTCAATTGTTAGCCTATTACTATTAGAATTATAGGCATTTTTGATCTAGCAGACCTAACAGAGAAGAGGTATTTGTTGTTTCATCATTCTTTCTTTCCCTGTCTGAAAAAGTTGTCTAAAGTTAGACAACTAAATAACTGCAAACTTTTTCATCTTAAGGTCAAGATTTTCAATGTATGAAAGACAACCATATAAATTAAGTAAAATGATGCTTTATATTTCTTGATACACCAGGATTGCAAATATAAATTGAGTATTCAGTATTTTCTCCAAAGTTTACATGCATTGTATATAGTTTAATACCACACAAATTATTATGAAGTAAGAAAATTATTATCCCTGTTTTACAGATGAGAAATTAAATTGAGAATTAGATTGGATGAGAAAATTCCCTCATCTATGATCACTGAGCAGGGGAGTGGCAAAACAGAGGCTAAAATCCTTATATTTTTATTATCAAAAGCCAAAAAACATAGAAATTATATTAAAGTTTTTTAAATAAAAGCATATATTGTGGCCGGATGTTAAAGTTCTAAATACATTTTAGACAGTTTATGATAATACCAATATTGTTGTTAACACACAATGAAATGTATTTTTATTATTTGAAATTTGATATTAATATAGGTGCTTGCTCATTTCATTTTATTTATTTCAAAATCCAAAATCTAATTTAAAAATATGATAGGGAGGTATACAATAACATCATATGCAATAGATAATTCTTTTATCCTGACATCCCTTAATCTTGTTCCATTAAAGAAAATACTATTCCTTCAGATATTTGCCATCTTCAGAACAAATTGAGTCAAACATTTCCAGAATGGAAGATCGTTTTCTTTCCTATTGTGGGTACTGCAATTTCCTGACAATTTCTTATATGTTGGGGCAACATCCCAGAGAAGGCCTAATAGAGTTATTTTGTCCACTTGAAAGAGATTTGTGAGATGGATCAAGGGTAGACTTATGGACAGTTTTTTTTCAGTAGGGTTTTGGGGAAGGGTTTCATCTTGTATTTATATCCCTCAATATCATAAATAGCTTCTGCTACTACAGAAACTTCTCTCTTGCCCTCTCACTCTTGTTTTGGTAGATTATGAAATGGGTTTCTGAGTGTTCCAAGATAGATTGGGGAAAAACAAATAAAGTTATTGTGTGCTTATAGAGACATGACTTTTAGCATCAACAATGGATTGAGCTCAGACTGAGTAAGACTATGTTCAATGATGTCAGTAAAACCAGGCATTTTAGAGTGATTTTATTTTGGGAATCAACAATTTTCTTGAGTGTTAGTGGAAGAAATTGTAGTTTAATTTAACAGATCCCTACATTCCTATGACAAGCTTAATGAGTGATAGTCACTCAGCTTGAATCAAAAAAAGAATTTAGATTTGTTAAACATTAGGCATTTAAAACTTTTATAATCAAAATGAAGCTGTAAGATAGATGTTATACCAATTTCTAGAGATGAAAAATTAAGTCCCAGAAAGTTCAATGGCTCTCACATTCTCAAAACAAGCTATTTTCATTGTATTATGCACATAAGTTTCAATTTTAATGAGAAGTAGCAAAGTAAATAGAACTGTTTTTCTTGCTAATGAAAACATAATCCACACTTTCTTTTTTGAATAATCAATCAGTTCTGAGTTTTGAAACAGTTTCCTTGTATTTTATTTGGCATGTGTGCTATTTGATAAGAATTTGGCAAGAAAAAACAGTGAGAAAATGTATACTTAAGTTTAAAAAATTTAAATCTTTTAATTTCAAAAGTAGAACACAGTGATAAAAAGTCAAACAGCATAAATGGTTACAAAATGAAATGCAAATCTCGTGTGCTTCCCTCTCTCCGATCACATTCTTACTCTTTCAAGGTAACCACTGGTCAGTTTTTATTTTTGGCTCTTCTGATGCAGACACCATAACTTATAACTCTACAGTGGAAGAATTGGACTGCCAGCACCTGAACCAACTCATCAACCTAAATATCTCTAAAGATGGGTAACCAGACAGGATGTGCCTCCTGATGTGATGCAATAGGAAGGACACAGGAAATGGAATCAAGTCTTTAGAGCTAATTTCCTATAAAGGCAACATAGCAATAAAGGAACAAGATAAAATATACCAACAATAAGCCTGTATAACATAAAATGAGGGATGTTCTAAAAAAACAACTACCTTGATTTCTTCAAAGAGTTCATTCATTAAAGAAAGGTATTGGGCATGGAGAGTGCACTCTACATCGAAAGAGACTTAAGACACATGTCACTGAAACGTAATGTTAATCCTTGTTTGGTTCCTGATCAAAACAAATCAACTAATTAAAATCACTCTTTGATTTGGGAAAATTAAAATTTGGGAAAATTAAAGTGTGACATAGATATTTGACGATTCCAAAGAATTGTTTTTATTTATATTAGGTATGGTAATAGCTGTGGTTATATATGAAAATGTCCATAACTTTCATGCATTCATACAGAAGAATCTAGGGGTATTATGACATCATGTTTTGGGTTTGCTTAAAAACATTAAGAAACAAGCAAAAAGAAGCTCAGATGAAGAAGGAATGGTAAAACCCTGATAATATGAATCTGGTTGTTGGTATGTGGACACATACATATATGTCTACATTTTGTGTATGTTTGAAAATTCTCATAATACTTTTTGGAATGCATTGTTTAATAATTCAGTGAAAAGCAGATACGAAGGGAAGACTATCCAATGTAATGAGTCAAGTGTCTGACATTTATTTATTTACTCAATTATTTAAAATTGAATGAATTATTTTTCATATTACCAATAGATTCTGTTAGGTTTTTCTCTTCCGCTAGTTGCAATTTTTTATTTACTTTCATTTCTCATTAACATTCTCAGTAGAAAGCTAGGTATGAAATATAAATAAAAATAAACTCAGAAAAGTTAACTTTGGAATGTTATAGCAAACCTAATAAAATATTTGGGGGACTAAGTGTCATATAAGTGTCATAAATTTGTCACAAAATGACCTGAGAATTGATTGCAAATTGAAGGCAGATTCAGCACGACCGTAGTTTGGATGCTCAATGCAATTTATATGCTTGCCTAGCCACTAACTGCCAATACAACCAATACACAATAACCGGGGCAAGGGCACACAGCACATTTAAAGGTGAGGGATACCAGAGCCTCTAAAGGCCACTGTCAGGCTACGGGCCGACGCAAGGCAGGCGGGCACCTTTAAGGCGAGGTCTTGGGAGCCAGGCAAGGCAGCATCACCGGAGGGCCTGAAGCAGTGTCGGTGGAGGGCGGAAGGCACTGGCGGAGGCACCGCTCATAGTGTGGTGAGGGCGGCAGGAAGCCTGGAAGCACAGCCTGGGCCCTGGAGACGGCGTCAGAGTGAGGAGCGAATCGGCCTCTACCTGACGGCCTCCAAAATGGCGCCTGCGCGGGGATTTTTGTGCCTCCGAGTTCTGGTCGTTGCTATTTTCCGTAAGGGAGTGTCTCTAGCGGGCATCAAGCCAGATCATATCATACCTTCCCTTCACAGGAATGTCTGGTTATAACTTGTTACTAAAACCTGTGCTTTGTTGTGTGTATTTGTTTTTTGTTCTTGTTTTTTTTTTTTTTTTCAATTTGTTTCTGTTCTAATTGTGGCAACAGGTGTGCGGTGTTTTTGGGATTCAAGAGCATTAGTATTATTTCAATACACAACACTAAAAACAACTTACTATAAAATATTATGAATATGTGGGAATTTATTAAATACAAATGTAGAAAATTTAAATATTTATTAAAATAAATTTATATTATAAAATGAAAATTTTATAGTTTAAGCTTGTATAATATGCACTTTGAACATACTCAATTCAGTATGCATGATTCATATTCAAACTTGTAGATATAAAAATCTTCCACTTAATTAGAATGACGTTTAGTCTCTTAACTGTTGGTACTTGCCATATACTAAAAGATATTCATTTTTCATGAAGGAAAATCAGATTAAATTCTAATGGGAACTACAATACTACACTAAGTCTAAATCTGTAATTTAAAGAGAAAAATGTATTTTACTGTGTTGATGTTTAGGAAAGCAACAAAAGTTTTTGTAGTTGATATTCATTTTCTATAACGAAGGGATTTGTCAGAATAATTTAGGGAAGCTATATTTAATATTTTACATCTAATTTTTTTTCAATTTTCCTCTTCTGTTTGTGAATCCTAATGAATTATTCCTTTTTTATGATGAGCTAAGTTGTCTATTTTAAATTATCCAAACTTATATAATCAGTGGGTGCTAAACAGTTAGTAATTGCTGATAATAAAGGATTATGCAATTTACATAATCAATCATCATATTTATCAGATAGCAGGGAGGAATTGTTTTCAAATTTTGGTATAAAAATAGTAATTCACTTAAAGAAAAAGAAAGGTATATATTCAGATGTTAATACATTTATATATTAATGCCACAAATATTTATTGCAAACTTACAAAATGCCTAGTGTAAGAGAAATACAAAGATACAAATAGTACTCATTAAAGAACATTCACACATTGTCCCGACCCAAAATTGTTCCACAAGATACTTTCAAGTTTCCTTTGTAATTTTACCTTTAATGTTTTCCTACTTGTGCTGTAGGAACAATACAAAATAAACTACTAACTATAGTTCTGCATAAGTCATAATTTTGTGCCCTATATTTTTGCTCACACTATTTTCTCTGTTTTGTGAAGGCCTATCTATCCCTCAAAGCTGGGCCCAAAGCCACCTTTTTAAAATTTTAAAGGTCACTAATCATGTCTACATTGTTAAATCCAATGGTCATTTATTTATCTCCAACTTTATTGTCTCATCAGCCACTTTTTTAATGCAATTTTATCGAGATACATTCACACATCATACAATCCATCCAAAATATACAGTCACTGGCTTCAAGTATCATCACATAGCAGTGCATTCATCAGCACAATCAGTTTTAACATTTTCATTTTCATTACTCAAAAGAAAAATAAAAAGGAGAAAGAGAAGAAAACTCCAAACCCCTAAACCCCACGTATCCCCATCATTTACCCCTAGAATTGGTATGGTACGTTTATTACTACTGATGAAAGAATACTAATATGCTGCTGTTAACTATAGTCCAAAGTTTGCAATAGGTACATTTTTCCCCCATATACCACTCTATTATTAACCCTTGTAATGGTTTCGTACATTTGTTCTAGTTCATGGAAGAATTTTTTGTATTTGTACTGTTAATCACAGTCATCATCCACCACAAGAGTTACTGTGTTATACAGTCCATGTCAAAGCCAACTTTTTGAAGATTAACTCAATTACACCTTCAAGCATGGATTTATTCTGTTTTATAATAATTACAGAAATTTTATAGCCAATGTCCTCATGAATGTACAGCTTTGTACTGGGGCCTTTTCTACATTTTTATTTTTTATTTTTTATTTATTTATTTTTTTTGCCTCTGGGATAGTAAGAGACTAACCAGAGACCATGTCATACATATGTACATGCACGCCAAGTACTTGGGGCTTCAGAAACGAGGGAAAAGTCAGGAGTAAGTGAGGGAATGTGTGTCTGTGTTACAAGGAGTATTGCTGGAAGTATGAGCATTGAAATATTTGCTTTATCAAAGAAAGATTGCATATGATTAAATGTAGTTTTAATTATATGTATGTCGTGACATTATACTTTTGTTGAAAACTGGTAGTTTATATAAATACATGTTAAAAATTTCACTTATCAAAATGCTAATTATATTCATATGTCTTGTTAACAGGCACTTATGTTCACTACATTTGGTTAAAATAATTAATTTTCATGAAAACTGTATTTTAAAGATATAATAGCTGTGTAGTTCATAGGTTACTATTGGGTTATTATAAATTACTTCACAAATGGACTATGTTGTTTAAAAGCTAATTAACAAATACAGCAAATAGTATGAATGGTCAACTTGGGTTCTGTCACTAGAGTAATGTGACCCAAATTTATTTTCTAGGCTGAAGTGACATGAATGAAGTGACAAGCAATTGGTTCACATTGCTCATTACAGAGACATGCTGAGACAAAGCTATTGCATAATTTTAGAGACAAATATGGACTGGAAGGGTTAATTTGTGCTCATCCAAGAACAGAGAAACACATGGCAGGATTTCAGGTTTTGCAGAAAGAATCTGTCCTCATCACTGTAAAGTTTTATATAGTCAGGTGTGTTTCTTATTGTCCAATGACAGACTTTAAGAACTGATTTTCTGTAAGTTGTAGACAGTGCCCAGAAGACAGTAAGTCCTATAAAGGAAACAGCTTTTCTGAAGGGTTTACATTTCTCTTCTTAGTGAAAAATATAAAATATAAATGAATTTCTTTAGCTATTTTGAGAGCATTGATTAGGAAATTCTTCTTATCCAAAAATTATTTTTTTATTATAAACGGCAACAGTGACATCCAGTGTTCAGTAAAATTAATGGCAAGTTGTCCCTGAGGACAGTTAAGAGCTCTAATGCTTATGAATGAATGTTTGTGTCTATCTTTACATAGTAACATGTACATAGAAATATGCTAATTGTCTAAATGAACTTCACTAATTTGGCAATATTGTCAGTGTCAGCTAGTAAATAGGCATGTAAATACCACTAGCTCATCTGGTATTCATTGTTCAAAACTTTCCTGTCCCCTTAGTGCAGGGCTAATAGTTTTCACTGGTCTTGTTGATGAGATATGCGGAATTGAGTGGCCATTCATTTAAGCAGTTTGCCTTATTTCTGAATCTTCTGATTCATGCACTTGAGAGCAGTTGAATAGCAAAAAGAACATACCTGTGGACTCTCATGGGATTGACTGAATATGGCCCATTATATGCTCTTCACTTTCTCTTTGCCCTTCAGTATCAAAGTAGATCACCTGACATTTCAGCAAATTATTCTGCAATGAAATGGAACATTAGTTTCTCACTGAATCTTTCTTACCAACATATAGATTATGTAAATTTGGTTCCCTATCTCGGCTTTGGTCTATGACCATTGAACCTGTGGAAGTCCTGCCACCACTCATCTGGAATATGGGAGTCGAATGGCAATGATTCCCTTCAGAAATCATTTTCCTTCCAGAAAATATTAGTCAAGCTTATCCTGTTAAATCTTTTCAGTTGTACCTGTTCTCATCAGAATACATTTCAAGCTTTTTTACATGGGCAGAAAAGGTTTTTTGATCTATAAGTCATAATTTATTTCTCCAGCTTAATCAGCTGCTGCTTCTACAGATTTTGCAAAATATTATGTTAACAATAATATAAATTTTATCCAAATTCTTTCAAAATATACAGAACTTTCCAGTTAGCTTTATGATGTAAGGATTATCCTGATATCTAAACAGGTGCCTTTGGGTGATTAAGTGCTGCCACTTGGCTCCTGCCAACCCAGGATCCTATCATCCCGGTTGTATTTAAGGATCCAAGTCAGTGGCAGCAGGTCCCACGGTAATGGTAATATCCCACCACAGAGCTCTTTAGGGATGATGAGTCATTCCCACAAATTTCTTCCTCACAGTTCTGGTGAAAGGTATGGACATCCCTGGGGTGGGTGAGCAGATCTTACATGATAAATTGACTCTAACATTCCAATCTCCCTAAGACTTGGATCCCTCATGTGCATTGTACAGGGAAGTTCTGAATTCAGTGAATGCCAGTCACCTATCGGTCCATGCTTCCGCCAGCAACCCAAACAAATATTAGAGCCCTTTCGAACCCTTCGAGCCACAACACTGAATCCAGAATGTCTGTTTAGTGGGTCCATATCAATAAATTTAGCCTGATTCAACTTTATGTCAATTCCACCATTATCCCATACCTTTACTATCCATTCCCACACATAATCCCTTGATTTCTATCTATATAAACTGGAAAAATCATGCAATTCTTTTGGAGTGTAGCACACTTCCTCATGGGCCACACTTTATACCTCAGCTATTGGGTTCTGTTGGGACTTCAGTCTACTTACAGGTATGGAAGAGAAGAGGGACAGTGGATGTGGTTCGTGAGAGGAATTGGCAGTGTCCTGCAAGTCAACTACCTCAGAGCATTCTGTTACAGTTTCATCTGGTGAAACGGAGTTAATCTCTTCAGATGGAGGTGTGAGGGCTGTTTCCTCAGGAGAGTCAGTTACAGATTTATCAGGCACAGGAGGTTAATTTCCTCAGGTGGAGGCAGAATGGCTGATTCTTCAGGGCAGGCTGGAGGTTGGGTACCTGATTTCTCAGGATAGACTTACAAGTTGGTCTGGTAAAGAAGACTCAGAAGAATCTAGA